>JAJSOF020000021.1:13058607-13088607 GCA_025594305.2 Periplaneta americana | reverse complement strand
ACTCAGGAGGAAATTAAACACAGAATAAATATGGGAAATGCTGGTTATTATTCGGTTGAGAAACTTTTATCATCCAGTCTGCTGTCAAAAAATCTGAAAGTTAGAATTTATAAAACAGTTATATTACCGGTTGTTCTGTATGGTTGTGAAACTTGGACTCTCACTTTGAGAGAGGAACAGAGATTAAGGGTTTTTGAGAATAAGGTGCTTAGGAAAATATTTGGGGCTAAGAGGGATGAAGTTACAGGAGAATGGAGAAAGTTACACAACACAGAACTGCACGCATTGTATTCTTCACCTGACATAATTAGGAACATTAAATTCAGACGTTTGAGATGGGCAAGGCATGTAGCACGTATGGGCGAATCCAGAAATGCATATAGAGTGTTAGTTGGGAGGCCGGAGGGAAAAAGATCTTTAGGGAGGCCGTGACGTAGATGGGAAGATGATATTAAAATGTATTTGAGGGAGGTGAGATATGATGATAGAGAATGCATTAATCTTGCTCAGGATAGGGACCGATGGCGGGCTTATGTGAGGGCGGCAATGAACCTCCGGGTTCCTTAAAAGCCAGTAAGTAAGTAAGTATGTAAGTAAGTAAGTGAGTGAGTAAGTAAGTAAGTAAGTAAGTAATTCAAAATAGTGTGATAAATAGCCTATTCATGTAAATAACAATATATAATCTTCACATTCCGTTGTATATGGATATATTCTAATTCCTTCTTTGCGAATTTGCAACCTATCTTTTTCATAATTTCTATACATTTTGATTAGTCTACACACTTTTAACACTTTGTATCACTTAAGAATTTTGTTAAAATAACAACATTCTAAGAAGTATATGGAAAAGTCGTTTGGCAAAGTGGATGGGAATAAACTGATGGGGATCCTAAAGAAACGTGGTGTGAATTGGAAAGAGGGGAGACTCTCTATTAACCTTTATATGAAACGAGTCAAAGTCAGGATAAGAAAAGAAATAGATTACCTGGTTTTCACCTTACGGTTGGGGAAAACCTCGGAAAAACCCAACCAGGTAATCAGCCCAAGCGGGGATCCAACCCGCGCCCGAGCGTAACTTCAAACCGGTAGGCAAGCGTCTTAATCGACTGAGCCACGCCGGTGGCCTTTTAAAATGAATTATTCTCTTAATAACGTCACAATTACTAGAAAAGATTATATTAGAGATCTTGGTGTCTTACTTGACTCTAAATTGTATTTTCATATTTTCATGATCATGTTCAAAAAATATATATATAACCAATCAATAAGAATGCTCGGTTTAATTAGATATATAATTCATTCTTTTTCTAATCCTATGTCTGTATTAATTGTATGCTGTACATTGATTAGAAGATTAGATCCAAGCTAGAATATGCCTCTGTTGTCTGGAATTCCATTACATCCACTGACTGGATTAAATTGTAAAATATTCAGTGAAAATTTATTTCCTTCTGTTTTTAGATTTTGCCTAATTCTTGTTATAATAGTTATGAGATTAACTGCAAATATTTTAATTGTTGCAGTCCATTTTCCAGATGTCAAGATCTTCATTATTATTATTTATTTTTTTTTTTTTGTGAGATCATTAAGGGTGATATTGATTGTGAGTCCTTCTTAAGCAATATCAGTCTTCGAATTCCGACCACAGGATTAAGATTTCAAAAAATTATCTACACTAGAAACTCAAAATCTCTCTCTCCGGTCTGCAGATGTATAAAATATGCCAATTTGCATGGATTAAATTTGGATTCATTCAATGTGTAGTAAAATATTTACTTTATTTAGTTGCATATCATTTTGTTATTAATACCTACTTCTAATTTATGTCCGTTTAGAATTGATTTTATTAAATTTATCAATATTTATTTATACTATTCATATATTATTAATGTTACTACTGTTTTGAGTTATTCTTGATTATGTATTTTAAAGTCATCCTTTATTCCATACATTCATTGTCATTTTTGCCATTAATTTAAATAAATAAATAAATAGACAGATAGATAGATAGCTAGGCAGACAGACAGACAGACAGATAGATAGACAGATCTTAGATAGCTAGGCAGACAGACAGATAGATAGATATGCATAGTTAGATAGATAGATACATAGATAGATAGATAGATAGATAAATATTCAGTGAAAATTTATTTCCTTGTATTTTTAGATTTTGCCTAGGTAGGTAGGTAGTTAGGATTAACTAGAAGATAGATAGATAGATAGATAGATAGATAGATAGATTTAGATAGATAGATAGATAGATAGATAGATAGATAGATAGATAGATAGATAGATAGATCAAGATAGATAGATAGATAGATAGATTGATAGATTAAATTTGGATCAGACAGTTCAATGATAGATAGATAAAATATTTACTTTATTTAGATTGCATATCATTTAGATAGATAGATAGATAGATAGATTTATGATCTGTTTAGAATTGATTTTATAAATAGATAGATATTTAGATAGATAGATAGATAGATATTAATGTTACTAGATAGATGAGTTAGATAGATTAGATATTTTAAAGTCATAGATAGATAGATAGATAGATTTTAGATTAATTTAAATAGATAGATAGATAGATAGATAGATAGATAGATAGATAGATAGATAGATAGATAGATAGATAGATAGATAGATAGATAGATAGATAGATAGATAGATAGATAGATAGATAGACAGACAGACAGATAGATAAATAGATAGATAGATAGCTAGGCAGACAGACAGACAGACAGACAGACAGACAGACAGACAGACAGACAGACAGACAGACAGACAGACAGATAGATAGATAGATAGATAGATAGATAGATAGATAGATAGATAGATAGATAGATAGATAGATAGATAGGTAGATAGCTAGCTAGGCAGACAGACAGACAGACAGACAGACAGATAGACAGATAGACAGATAGACAGATAGATAGATAGATAGATAGATAGATAGATAGATAGATAGATAGATAGATAGATAGATAGATAGATAGATAGATAGATAGATAGATAGATAGATAGATATGTGTTTTGCAGTTACATGAACGCAATTGAGAGGATATTTCGATAGTACATCTATGAAACAAATTAATTTTGTTTTGGGGTGGGCATAATCAGATTTCGGACATACTACGTTATACCTGTAGCTGAAACGAGTAATTTACTTGCAGGCTTATGCAAATGACGGTTATTAAATACAGAATAATTTGATCTTGCATAAAATGCCACAAGTGGGCCGCGAAGATTGTTATAGCGGATACCACGGCCTCCATGACACTAATAGAAAAATCCACGAGATAAAATTACAGTCAAACTCAGGTAGTTAAACGTATGAAAGTGTAACAATTTGCACACTCACAGTTACGAAAGACATAAACAGTACAGGTGCGGTGTTTATGGATAACTAACTCTCTAATATATGCTAATTTAACTCGCCATTAACACCGTTATGGATAATCGCCATCAAAAACATATAGTTTACAGTTATGAATTGGTGTTCGAGAACAAATCGCCTGGTAATTGCTTCGTACTTAAGGAGGTTGTGTGCTTGAGTAGTCATAAAGAAGGGGGGCGTCTTAATCTATAATTTGTCAGTAATGGGGCAATGAAAAGCTCACAATCAGTAGCTAATGACAAAGGTAACAGCTTATATTAAAAAACACATTCTAAAATGTGAATGCAAATATAGGCCCAGAAGAAATTTAATAAGTCAAATTAAAATTACTGAAATATACATGGTATTACACAAAACTAATGATCCTTACATTACTTCCACTAGGGACCTTATTGAGGAGAGTAAAACATGTTTAAAGAGCCTTAAATTAACTCTTGCTAATTCTTTTTTAAATAATCGTGAAATGTGTCGTAGTTCCAGTGCAGTGAGTGAGTTGACAGCGAAATGAGTGTAGTGTTGAAAGGTACTTGTGCAGATATGAACATATCATACTCGTGGGTTTTAGTTCGAACATAGATTTAAGGTACAAATTAGATTTACTTTAAATGTTATTTTAACCGATCGTGATTCATTTAATTTAAGATGTTCCCCCATTATTAATTATTGTTAATAGCTGGTATTATTATTAATTGTATTTTTATTAATTGTGTTTATTGTTGTCTTTATTGAGTGTAATGGTTACCACTGCCACGGGTATAACCCATTGTAGTGTGAATAAATCGCTACATACCGGATTCTCGACAAGTTAGAGACGCTTTAAGAGAAAAAGAATTTGAAAATTGGCGTACATTGCAACAAAAGCGTAAAGGAGTGATTCTTAACAAAAGAGTTCCCCCCAGGAAACAGCTGGATAAGAAATTACAAAGGTCTAGCCCTCTCGGAATGGATCCGTCGCCCTTAAAATGGTGTCCGTTCGCTCCGGTCCGAGCACTGAAGTCGGGATGGTACCCGCAGGGTTCAGCGAGATTGAAACCTTCCCCATATCCTTGGCTTCTGCCCCTATAGTGAGGCCCTTCGCAACATCCGTCACCATGCTGTCCGTTCTATGCTGGCCGAGGCACTGAAGGAAGTAGGGTTTACAGTCCATCAAGAACAACTCGGCATACATTCTCGATCCCACCATCAGATTTGAGACACTTGCAGATCAACCGCATGAGGTGGACAGTGAAAAGAAACGGATCTATGAACCAACAATCCTGTTCTATAAAGATAAATATAGCCTGTCCCACATTGATGTGATAGGTCTAATGGTGGGAGCACGAGGTACCATACCCTCCTTCTTTGCCAACAAATGTAAAAACTTGGGGCTAACACACAGCATTGTGAAGGAAATAGCCATTAGTGCCCTCAAAGGATCGGTTCAGATATTGAGAAATCATTTGTATGGGAGTGATAATGGAAATTTCAAGTTATCTTAAACCGATGGCTGTTGATTGGTTTCGATATCAATGCCAATAAATCCGTACTATTATTTTTCTCGCGGTATATGGCATTCAAATCATTCTAACCTATCTGATGATATTTTTCTCTCCCTTTCTTAACTGTAAATGAGTGTAAATTTTTCTGACATTTTGTATATTCGATTCCCTAACCGTTTCAAATGTATATCATTTTACCTTTTACGTGTGGTTCCAAATTATATGTAATACGCTTTGTCAAATCTGGCAACCTTTTCATAAGGGAAGCTAAATTTATTTATTTATTATATGCAAACAAATTAATACAATATACAGGGTGATTCACGAGGATTTACCGTCCCTTACGGAGCGTTTTTCCGAACACATTCTGAGCAAAAAAGTCATATAAACATTTGTCCTAATCTCAATATTTTCAGAATAACACTAATTTGAAGTTGTTTGTAAAATACCATTATTCTTAAGTTTTAAGGGTAAAAGAATATTACAGATAAACAATGAATTATTCAGAGTATCATTTCTTTAATTAGCTAGTAGGCCTATTCTGATGCTAAAAGGTGCTGGAATTCCATAGTTGCTTCGTACAGATTTTTTTTTTTCGATTTTTAACTACGAAATTACATTTTCTTATGAATTTATCACAATAATTGTTACAAATGACGCCACTCTTATAAATTCTTTAAGACTGTACATTAGAATGCATAATTAAACTGTAAAGAACTAAGTTCCTAAAATAGTGTGATTTGTAACATTTTTTTTGATAAGAGCGTAAGAATGATGTCATTTTTAGTTAAAAAATGAAAAGTAAAATCTGTACAAAGAAATTAACAACACATTTTTAGCTTCAGAACACTAGCAAATTAAAGAAATAACACTTCTGAGTAGTTCATTCTCTATTTGTAATATTTTTTTACCCTTAAAACTAAAGAAAAAAGGCATTTTACTAACAACTTCAAATTAGTGTAACTTTCAAAATATTGAGATTAGGACAAATGTTTATATGACATGTTTTGCTCAGAATTTCTTCGGAAATAAGCTCCGTAAGGGACGGTAAATCCTCGTGAATCACTCTGTATATAAAAAAAATTGCTCTGCAACACTGACGCGTAGAATACTCCACCCAGTTTCGGGAATGAAACTACAGTTGTGTTGGTTTGAATGTTTTATTTTTATATCGGTTTTAAAATGATAGAGGTTATTAATGAAGGACATGGAATATACAGTGATCGTTTTATTTAGCCGTGCGGTTTCTATTTTCCCGTCGCCTGCCGCTAGGATTAATACTGAATCCGTTTTGTTCAACTAGTTGAAATTCCATAAAATATTACGATAAACTCATTGAAATATGTACTTACTGATGGAATGTTAAAACTAGGCCTTTTTCGGAGAGAATAGATCAATTTTGTAGTAAAGAGAATACCTCAAGCTTGACAAAGAAGCTCTTAAATTTTGTATAATACTTGCAATCTCTTATTTATGCAACATCAAAACAAAAGCGACAAATCGTTTTGAACTTGAAAGTAATATCACTGTGTCTGTATCCATTGCTTAGTGAAGACTTGAGGGGCTACTTTCTGGGGGGGGGGACTCATTTATCAACAGTAATCTCACTAGAGGTTTTCATTTATCTAGAGAAAATCAAAACTCGAGTGGGATTTAATTGACTATTACACGATTAAAAGAAAGTATATAAAGATTAGAAGAAATTTAATAAAGTACAGAGTGGACCGCTCGAATGTACCTAATTTCAGTTGTATGTGACTGGTGAACGGTTGAAGATAGAACCTTACGGTAACCCTGTACTCTAATACATTAAAACATTGACTTATTAAAATTCTATTTCACTAATGTTGCCTTCACCAAAACGTTTGAACGGAGTCGCCATTTTCAACTGACTATCTATGCGGGAAACAAATGACGATCGCAAAGCATGTTTTATAGTGCCGCAAAGGATTTGCAGTTTGAAATGTTGGCAAACAGAGAACCAAATGGTAGGGAGGTAATAAAAACAGAAGAAAGTATATAAGGATTAGAAGAAATAAAGTATTCTAATATAATAAAATATATAGTAATTGACTTACAAATATTCTATTTCACTAATGTCAGCTTCACCAAAACGTTTGAACGGAGTCGCCATTTTCAACTGACTATCTATGCGGGAAACAAATGACGATCGCAAAGCATGTCTTATAGTGCCGTAAAGAATTTGCAGTTTTAAATGTTGGGAAACAAAGAATTAAACGCTAGAGAAGTTATAAAAACAAACAAATGCTAGGGAAGTGATAAAAACAAATGCTAGGGAAGTGATAATATTGTAGAGAAAAACAGCCATGATTTGTTGAAACACGTCCTTTCATATCGTATTATTGGTCAAAAGTAGTATGACGTATGTAGTAAAAGTGTAATAGTGACATTAATTATTTCTTTACTTTATAACTATTGAAAGATTTTTTTTATTTTTATGTTCGACATTGTTTTTGTGTATGTTTATAAATACAAAATCAATGTATGTTAATAAGCCGTCTTTGTTTTCTTTTGTAAATCATCTCGAGATTTTCCTCACTTCTTTACACGACTTTGGTTACCACTTCACTAATGTATTTAGGATAGACAAAGAATTTACTGTAGTCTCTGTTATTGCAATCTACAATGAAGATCATCTAGACATTTTTCATACTTGTACCTTGTCCCGCGCCGTGGCGTCGTGGTCTAAGGCATCTGCCTAGGACTCGCGTTACGGAATGAGCGCTGATTCGAATCCCCATGGGGGAAGAAATTTTCTCATGAAATTTCGGCCAGTGTATGGGATCGGTGCCCACCCAGCATCGTGATGCACTTGGGGAGCTACAATAGGTAGCGAAATCCGGTTGCGAATGCCAGCTATAAGGGCTGGGGGGATCATTGTGCTAACCACATGATACCTCCATTCTGGTTGGATGATCGTCCACCTCTGCTTCGGCATGTGGACGTGAGGCCAGCAGCCGGCTGGTCCGTCTAGGCCCTTCGCGGCCTGTAGCACCACGGATTATTATTATTATTATTATTATTATTATTATTATTATTATTATTATTATTATTCTCCCTTCAAGGATTAGGTGATATCATCTGTTCCGGTCTCTATTGTCCAGCCACCTCTTGCGAGGTCTACCCAGATCCCTTTTCCCGATCGGGCGATAATTCATTATCTTCTTTGGTAACCTATTCTCTGTCATTCTGTCAACATGATCTTTCCATTTTGTTTTATTTTCTTCTACCATGTCGTGTACTGAGAAAATATTGAGATCTGATCTTATTGTTTCATTTTTTATTTTATCGGCTTTAGTGCATCTTCTTACGTATCTCATAAATTTCATCTCTGCTGATTGTATACGTGATTCTTCTTTTGTTATTCGTCCATGATTCAGAGCCATATATAAGAGTAGGTACAGCCATAACTTTATAAAATTTCATTTGAGTTTCTTTTCTCGTTTTTCTTCCTAAAGTTCTTCCAATTGTTCCACATATCATCTGAAATCTATTAACTTTCTTCTCAATATCTTTCTCATAATTAAAACTAATATCACATCCTAGATAATTGAAGTGGGATACTTGTTCTAAAATGTTTCCATTTACTAGTATTTTAGATCTAACAGGATTTTTCCTTATTATTATTACTATTATTATTATTATTATTATTATTATTATTATTATTATTATTATTATTATTTGTACCGTAGGCCTACGTCTGTTCCTGAAGAAATTTCAGAGAGTAAGAAAAAGATTTCTATGTCAAAAGACGATACGATTCGACACGTAATAGAATCGGACTGATTATTGTTACGCTATTATTATTATTATTATTATTATTATTATTATTATTATTATTATTATACTTGTACCGTAGGCCTACGTCTGTTCCTGAAGAAATTTGTTACGCTATTATTATTATTATTATTATTATTCTATAGACCTAGCAAGAAATTTCAGAGTAAGAAAAAAGATTTCTACGTCAAAAGACGATACGATTCGACACGTAATAGAATCGGACTGATTATTGTTACGATTATTATTATTATTATTATTATTATTATTATTATTATACTTCTACCGTTTCTGAAGACCGATACGATTCTGTTCGGACTGAAGAAATTTTCTACCGTAGGACGTCTGTTTCTGAAGAAAGAGAGTAAGAAAAAAGATTTCTACGTCAAAAGACGATACGATTCGACACGTAATAGAATCGCAAAAGACTGATTATTGTTACGGACTGATTATTGTTACGCTATTATTATTATTATTATTATTATTATTATTATTATTATTATTATTATTATTATACTTCTACCGTAGACCTACGTCTGTTTCTGAAGAAATTTCAGAGAATAAGAAAAAGATTTCTACGTCAAAAGACGATACGATTCGACACGTAATAGAATCGGACTGATTATTGTTACGCTATTATTATTATTATTATTATTATTATTATTATTTATTATTATTATTATTATTATTATTATTATTATTGAAACTGTCGATTTAACATCTCTTCTCAATCAGAATAGTTATTCACAGCCTATGTAATGTTACGGCGACAAAGAAGCAATGGGAATAAAGAAATAGTGAAACCGAAGTAATCATACAGGAAGCTGATGGAGAACATTCGGTCTTATTTCGCTTATTAACATACAATTTTGCATGCTTAGAGATAACGAAAAAAACATGCAGGTGGTTGTGATTGCAGAGTTGAGTACTCACTTCTGCAGGATGTTGGCTTTGTATTTAATAACACGTTGGCATAAAGAGGTCATTCGAAGCTTGTTTTATTAGGTTCTTAGTGAGGCGTGTGTGCAAATGGACATGATTAAGAGAAAACGAGCGGCTCATTTGTGCTAATATCTCTAAGTACACTACGTATGCATGTATACATCAACTAGCAGTAGCAGTCATTTTAAGTTTTTGTCACAGATCAGAAGTTTAAATGAACCGTATGTACTTTACAAAAAGCTTTATGAACGTTCCATGACCTAGTTCCGATGGTTACGCAACTGAATTACGCAATCTTCGACTGTCAAATTTATAACTTCCTTCGGAGACAAGCGACTTATCTCTGTTCACAAAGCTGAAAAGACAGAAACGCCCTGTACTCTATCACGCCTACTGTACGGAAATAGCTTCTGGGAGCCCACTTGAACTCCATCCTTAGTTCTTTTACTTTATTGGTTAATAATAGAAAAGGGATGTTTCGGTACTAAATTTAGTTAAAAATCTGTTTAGGCGCTAAAATACAAGAAGCAATTGTCTTAGGTGTTAAAAGTATGATAATTGGTTCAGATACAAAAGTAGCAAAGCATTTTTGTTGCTAAAATATAAAAGCAATTGTTTTAGATGCTAAAATGTAATATAATTATTGATTTAGTTACTAAATTAAAAAGTATTTAAATATTTAGGTTATAATTAGACATATTTACCTGTTACTGATATACCTGAAAATATTCAACATTTTAATGGAGCCTTAAGAACCACCAACCAGGTTTTCACAACCACGAAAACCCAAAAACATACCAGGTTAAAAGCATATCAAGTTCTAGCACGACCTGTCCTCATGTATGGTAGTGAGGCCTGGACTGTCCGAAACTCAAGATGTTCAACGCCTAACAACTGCGGAAATGAGATTTCTAAGGAGGACTGCCGGCTACAGCTTGCTTGACCACAAAAGGAATGAACTAATTACAAAAGAATTGAAAATTACATCTATTTATGAACATCTCAACCACTATACACAAACATGGCTTAACCATGTCAATAGGATGGACCGTTCCAGACTCCCAAGACAAATTCTCCGCTATATACCACATGGAAGACGATCTTTGGGACGCTCCCTAAAAAGATGGACGGGGACCGTAACAGGCCACTAGGCCTTAATACCTGCAAGGACGATGATGATAATTAAAAAGTATTTGTTCTAGATGCTAAAAACGTAAGAAGTAGGCCTAAGTGTTTTAGATGGAAAAATGTAAACAAGTAATTGCTTTAGGTGTTACATAAGAAGTATTTGTTTTAGATGCTAAAATTCAAATTCAGATTCAAATTTATTTAAATTTTTGTTATAAAACGTAACTGTTTAGGCGCTAAAATATAAAAGTAATTGTTTTAGGTGTTAGAATATTACAAAGTTATGGTTTTATATGGTAAAATATAAAGGTAATAAAATTGAATCAGGTGCTAACATATAAAAAAGTATTTGTTTTACTTAGGGCAATTTTTTTAGGTACTACAGTATAAAAAGTAATTGTTTTAGATGTTAAGAATAAGAAAGTAATTGTTTTGGGTGCGAAAACATAACTATAACTGTTTTAGGCGCAGAAATTTAAAAATAATAATGGTTTAGGTGCTAAAATATAAAAAAAACTAATTATTTTAAGTGTTAACAATATAAAACGTAATTGGTTTACATGATAAAATAAAAAAACCAATTGTTTCAGGGAATAAAAATAATAAACATTTATATTTAATTTGCTAAAACGCGAATATGAAAGTAGTATTGTTTTAGAAGCTGGAAACATGAAAATGGCTTTAAGTGCTAAAATATAAACAGTAATTGTTTGAGTTATAAAACATAGAAAAATAATTGTTTTAGAGTGCTGTAAACATAAAAATTATTTGTTTTAAATGGTAAGTAAGGGCCGGATTTGTAGGTTTTTACCTATTTTTTTCCTTGCTTCTGAACTCCTAATTTCTTCAATATTTTATGAATCATGATCGTAGGAGTCATATGTGTGAATTCTGTTGAATCTAAAAAAAACCTAAATTGGACCATAGTACCTAAAAAACCCTAAATCATTGTCGATAAGCGTTATGTATGTATGTATCTTGTATTTACTGCGTTATATAGTGATTTTTTTTATTTTGAGAGAGAGAGAGGGAGGAAGGGAGGGAGAGAGGGAGGGAGGGAGAGAGAGGGAGGAAGGGAGGGAGGGGAGAGAGGGAGGGGAAGAGGGGATTGTGGAGGGGGGAGGGGAAGAGGTGGAGAGAGAGGAGAGAGAGAGAGAGAGAGAGAGAACGCTCGACCACATCTATGACCTATGACGCCCTTGCTTTTCTCAAGGCACATTTCAGTGATCTTCCAAAATACAGTATATTGAGTACTTGGAATCTTCGTCGTTACAACTGAAAGATGCAATTGGTGTCACTGACTCGCTTCTACAGAAACAAGTACCAGGACCCGTGGGTGAAGCCGTCACATTAAAACTGAAGGAAGTATTGCAGAGGAATCCGGGGTTTGAAAAAATGAAAAATGTGTGCTCCATTCTCCAGGGGGAAAGCTTCAATTGTCAGTCACCGTGGGTACCTGTTGCAATGGCAGCGATGAAATTTGCACCTATGACGTCATGTGCTGTCAAAAGAACCTTTTCGTTCTTCAAGTGTATTTTGAGAGACAAAAGAAAAAAACTTCTCAGTCGAGAATCTTGAAAAGTATTCGGTCATATATTGCAACCAGGAACAGTATCAGTAAATAATGTTGTTTTGTTTGTTTGTTTGTTTGTTTGTTACTTTTAAAATAATTCTTCATCAAGTTTGAACAAATTGAATTCAAAAGTTGTGTGTGTACTGTACCTTTTATCTCTTCAAAATTGAAATTTATGTAGTTATATCAAGGCAAATTATATTAGATAAAATATTAATTGTTACAATAATTTATCATCATCATCATAAACATCACGGGTTAGGCCGTGCGGCCTGTTCCGTCCCAATAGTAATTGAACTCTAAAACTGGTCACTCCATCGTCGTCTCCGTCTTCCTACATCCCATCGTCCCATGGATCTATAATTGTGCAGTTTTCTTGGAACTCTGTCTGATGACATTCTCTCTACATGTTCGTGCCATCTATTTTATATAGGTTACATCAATTATATTTGAAATGCCTAATTCCTGTCTAATGTATTTGTTTTGTTTATAATCTAACAGTGTATAACCTGCCAACGGTCTCAACAATTTCATTTCTGCTGCCTCCATTCTTCTTTATTGCTGTTTAGTTAGGGTCCAAATCTCTGAGCCATATACCGACGTTGGTATGACCATTGTTTTGTAAAACTTCAGAACTGTATCTGTCCTTACCTTCTTAACGAAGGTTCTTTTAACTGTTCCTATTAGTTTTTGAAATTTTAATATTTTTTTGTCAAAATCATTTATACAGTATTGTCATGTGATAATGTGTAGCCTAAATATTGAAAATGGTTCACTTGTTCTACTGGTTCATCATTAAGGATTATTTTTAATCTTGTTGATGTTTTTCCTTTGAATCCCATAACTTTTGTCTTTTTAAAGAAATATTTAAGTTAAATTCTTTAGCTGTTATGTTCAGGTTATGTAGGGCCCTCTGTAGGTTATCTTCTGAATTTGCAAATATGACTTGATCATCTGCAAAGAGTAGGGTGTTCAAATATTCCTTATTTATATTAAAATTTGATTTTAAATTTATCTGTCACTGTCTTGTGACTTCGTCTATATAAAAGTTAAATAATTTATTCAAACTACAAATAATTTTCCCTTGAAATCTCTTGAAAATTGTTGTATCAGCTTCGAATGTATAACTGAGACGCTTTGAAGAGCAGAAAGATAAAGTAGGTTTTTTGACCATCGTTGTAATGATGGATAAAACATATTGAAAAAATAGAAAATATGCGGTGCCAATCAATTTTATCGTTGCAACATGCTTTATTGTTACATTGGTTCTCGTTGTACGAAGATTCAATTTTATCCCATTCAACTGTACTGCAAAGTCTGTTTCTGGGTGTACTCACCACATTGTCCTGCCGATTAACGTCGGCTCCATGCTTGATGAGCTGCTTGACCACCTCCAGGTGTCCCTCGGCCGCCGCCCTCTGCAACGCGGTGCATCCCGACTGTAAAACACATCACATGTAATATCACTTTAACTTGTTAATGCTGAGAATGTAGGAGCACATCAAAGCATTCCTTATAAACCAGGTTCGAGACTTTGGACCCGATACAATAAGTTTATTGTGCATGCACTATAGGTTGTTGACTCGCTGCAGGTTGATAGAGATGTGTTGAGGTAACAACGTTGCTATTTAGAGTAGAGTACGGTAGTATGGGGAAACACACATATGTACATTCTGAAAGTAAATATACATTACACAATGATAATGTCAAAAGAATGTGAAAAGCATTTATTCTCCTGTCTTTTATAAGCATTTGTGTTTAATTATACACAGTGTTAATGGTGGAAATAAGCATGTAGCAATTTTAATTCTTTCATTTATCCTATTGGTCGTCTTTACGAAGTGCAGTTACAGTACCGAATTGCAATGTAGCTACTACAAGATACATTCTCAGTGTCTCAAACGTAAATCTTTTTCGGTTATCTGCCAAAGTTTGTACTGTAGAAAGCTGCGCTCTACGTCGCATGACGTGATAGGAGCAAAACGAAAAAACCTGACATCATTGCAGTCTCTAAGAGACAGTCCTTTATTCTCGGGTGACTCTATGTCCAATAATTTGCTGTTTATGTTACACAATGTTCCATATCCGTTATTTTTACATAAAATTGATTTCCACTTCTGTTTTACACATTCAATAACCGGTGTACTTGATGTTTCATTAATTCTCTGCATCATTTTCTAAATTAATTTGAGGGCTTCCGGCATCTCTTGCTCTGACTTTTCTAACCGTGTAATAGTTTCAGACACAGTTTGTATGAAAACCAAATTATTCGTCAGAACCTTCAAATCCAGAGCGTTTTCCTTTGCGTATTTGTTGGCATTCATTCTACAGTACCCCCACCCATTGTACGCTTTACCACTATACTCAGTACGCCGTTATGCGGATTTCCCACTGAACTGCTCTATTGGGTCCGAAGTCTCGAAGCCTGCTTATAACATAAAGAATTTGATATTTTCAACAATACATCAAGACTTTAATATCACCAACATTCTGAAACTAACAGAAACAAAATAGAAGATTGACTTTCTAAATTGTCCTAAGTCAAACCAGCTACTTTTTCGGGAAACGTGATCTATTTATAAATGGAAATATCTTGAAAGTACTGAAAGAAAACTTTGGAAGTTAAAACATTGTGTAAAGTGACATTTATTGGTATAGGCATCCGACAAAGAAAACTCAGTAACCAGCGGGCGTGACTGTCTCGCGCAGATGACGTATGCTGCCGTTCCCAGCATGCTCTCAAGCCTACTGTAGGGGGATAAAAGGAGTATAGCGTGCGCGCCGCGAGTTCGAGCTGAGTTTTGCTTGTAGGATACCTATAGAATTTAATTTTTGGAAATTGATATTGTGCTAGGTAACAATGCTGTTAAACATTTTAATATGTTCCAAAATGTGCTGAGTCATTTGATTTATGTAGGTTATGTTTATTTGAACATTTGCATTACATGTAAAACTGAAAGTAGGCAATGTTTTAATAATAATCATCATTTTAATATCACATTACAAAGAAATACGTTTATTGCTGGTGCTACATAATAGACTTATTTCTAGGTGGAGTTCAAATACTCTCACAATCCCAAGGGAAAACATGGAACTCTCTGCATCAAAATCCACAGTTAATTCCCGATTTACCACGAAAATCGTCTGTAGCTGCATTTAGATTGGCAACAGGCCATGATTGTTTGGCTAAACACCTGCATAGAATTGGAATATATCAGTCCCCTAACTGCCCATTGTGCAACTCAAACCAAGAAATGGATTCGGAACACCTCAAAATCTGTGCTTCATTGGCTGGTCATGATAATATCTTTGAAAAATATTGGAGTGCAAGATGTCAAATGACTTTATTGTCAAACGCCTGGCATTAGAAAACAACAATAACAACAACAACATAATAGACTGTCAAATAACAGAATCTACAATATTACCAATATCCACTTTGAAAACATTTGTTTAGTAATGTATGTTTATTTTAACATTTTGCATTAGATGTATTTATTCGTATATTTCTCTAAAATATTTCTTATTCTTCTTTCTTGGGCAATAAATAGTTTCATAATTGAAGAGTCCACTGCAAGAATGATGGATGTCACTTTCTTGTCGAAAATGAACTAAGACTGTCAATGCATAGCTTAAGACATATAGAATGTACATAGAGAGTTACATGACATTAACACTGATAGTCATTGTCCAGTAATGATCGGAAAATCACAGTTAAGCTTTGAGCGCTAAGCATTTCAAACTTTCAATTGCTTCTCCTGCAAAATGTATTCCAAATGGCATCCATCATTCTTGCAGTGGACTCTTCAAATATAATTCTGATTCAATTTTCCGAAATTATCTGGTTTTGAGATTTAATATTTCGCACAACGTACGTTCAGTCGAGAGGGCGTTTAGACAAATATTGCGAATCCCAAGAAAATTGTTTAATCCGCCCACAACTTCGTCTGGAATTAACATGATATAATGGACATTAATTTGAAGGAAACGGTCTGAAAATCACGAGCACAATTTGAAGTCTGTTCCTGCGCATGTTCGTGATCAACAATTCCAAGAAGTTCGTGGCCACAGATCACTTCATTGCGGCAATCAGCGACCTCTCAGAGTCGTGTCCATAACAAACGATGGCCGACCCTTACAAGATCGCCTTGAGAGCTTGATGCATTCAGCTTTCCCTTCCAGGTTTATAGCACAGAGAACGTAAATAATCCCAGCTCTCCTTAATATCAAAATTCTTTCAATTATATGCAAGGATGTGAATTATCTAACAATGCATGCAAAAGTTCGTAGCGTTTTTTCGCTGTGACAAAACTTTCTATTTCAGATGAATAGAATACAGAAATTAATCATTCACCTACATTATATATCTACGACTCTGTGCCAAGGCTGGGGTAGTTTTTCCATTCTGTCTGAAGAAATCGGCTGGTTTGGAGTTAAAAAAGTCGTCAAGTCAAATTTGTAAAACAATTTCGTTATCAAGATTGTTGGATAGAGAACGGAAAAACAGGAAAGCAGACTTCCAGGTCGTAATCAGAGTTTGTATAGATACGGAAATAAAATCTGAAGCTTCCTTATTGTATAAGTTTCGCTTACAACACATTGCGCATGTGCAGTAAACAACAGCCCCTGTATATACGCTACTTTTGGACAGTCATGTGAAATTGTTGCCTACATACACGTGGACTCCCATCAAGACTCTCTCCCAATAATATTTCCGTATTGTTCTTAACTTCTACAGTAAACTGTCTAGCCTTTATTAATCAGTTAATCTTTTAGTACATTGATTTTTATTGTATTTGTAAATTTAATATTAATTGTAATTACAATTGTAAATTGTATTCTTAATATTGTAGTTGTAATCCCCTGGTAGAGGGAAAGAGAAAGCCTGATGGCCTTATCTCTACCAGGTTAAATAAATATATATACTACTATATTGCAATCTGTAACTCCTATACAAAGTTTCATAAAAATCTGTTAGACAGCAGAGAAGTTATTAATTTTAACTAAATGCACCCCTTATGTCCGTATATAGTATAGATTAGTTAGACAAATAATTCCAAATGTAATTCTTTCCCACATGTCCCCTAATTTTGTAATTATTGCCTTCAAAATTTATAATTCATATATAGCAAGCATCTTCTTACTGTGTAGAGTGCCATGAAATAAACTAAATATTTAAATTTTATCGTTAATATTTCAAAACTTTTCCTGTTTTGTTTCTCTTGAAATTTGTAAAATCAGTTTACTTCTTTTTAGATATTTAGTCATTTCCTTTATTTATTAAATATATTAGGAAATTAATATATTATATTAGTACCTTTTTGTACTATGTTAATTTTATCTTTGTATTTGTAATCGTACTTTCATTTATTTTTCTTATTTACTTCTTTTCTCTGAATGTGTTCTTTTTTGTATATTTATATTCTGGTGGTGTGGTAGAGAAGAACTAATGGCCTTAACTCCACCAGATTAAACAAAGAAACAAATAAATAATGTATGTATATTATGTATGTATAAATTTTTTCTGTGTTTTAATGTTTGTATTTCTTTTATGTAGATGGAACTATATCTGAACACGAGCATCCTGATTCCTTATATCATCTTCTATGTAATTTAGTATAAATAAATATCAAATATCAAAATATCACAATAATGTATTACGATACAAGGTTGAGAACTGCTTTTTACAAAATCAAGGAAAATTTTGAAAAACGAGCAGACGAATTTTTAAAATTGCAAATACAATATATTTTGCATTGAAAATTTAGAGCAATATTATTCCAAAGCCTTCGTAAAACTGCACTGTAATGGTAACTAAGTAAAAATTAGTACACTGTAATGGGTCTATTTCAGTATAGTTTTATGTTATGAAGAATGATTTCCATAGCAACAAGTTCCTGTGTAGGAATTCTCACTTTCAAGGCCTAACAATAATAGATCTAAAAAAAAAAAAACACGATCATGCAAAAAAGTAATTTGTACAACCTAATAGCCAGATTATTACAGAATTGTTCTACATTGGTTTGTCATTGAAACAGCGACTTTGTTCTTCGATTTTTGTCCAGTTACGAGTAGAAGTTATTTAGCCCCACTGTGGATCACCTGGAAGGAATACCAGAAACGCAGTTCCAAACACCCGCACTCGACTACTGAACCATAGCGGAGTGTTTTCTGTTTCATATTTCATACCTAATTCGCCATTACTGTTTAATAACAAACTTATAAGACGCATGCGCACTGCTTTGTAACGAGTTACACAGCACCCAAGTTACTTCGTGTCCCGTAAACAATTCAGGTGCTGAGATATGTGATGTTCATTAGCTCTGCATTGTCGCGCCGCTTCCAGCGCGCATTAACATGTAGACCAATTTTATTGGAGGAATGGTCGGCCAGGCGCGAGGCAACTGGATCTATAAAACATTTCGAGAAAAAGGCGCACGACCCGAGCGCTACGGCTTTGTTTTGCTCGCACGCCGTTGCCGATGGAGATGTCATTTGCTGGTCCTGTGGTTTGCCCAGAGGCAAATCCTCAGGTGTTGGCGAAGCAACCCAACCCGACCTGTTTTTGGATATCGAGGTGACAAAAGAAGGCCGCTGTCACGTCACCATGGTGTTGGTTTCAAGTTAAAAACCAACGCCTTGATGAAACAGAGAGTCTTTTTTTTTTGTCACCATACAGAATGTAGAGAAACAACTTCTTTATCTTGTGCCACAAATCAACTTTCCGTCTCTGTTTAAGATATGATTTCAACTATTTTCTGTTAGCAACATGCTTTGGCGGTGAATTAACCAATTATTAATGAAATTTGAGACTTACAACGGTTGGCTTAAGATAATTCTTGGAAATGGTGATGCAATGCTGAGTTTTAGCAGCCATGTTAGTAATAAATGAGCCGTTCAGAGCAGAAGTGGTGTAAGTCAAAAATGGATAATGAGGGTTAAAGTGAACATTCTGTAACATACAGTGCAAAGTAGCAATTAATAGTCATTAAACTAATAGTAGTCAGTGGATATCAAGAAGGACATATTAATTCCTACTTTGCACTGTATTTTACAGAATTTTTACTTTAAACCTCATTACACAATTTTTATTTACACCACTTTTGCTCTGAACGGCTCAAATATTGCGTGAGACTGTCACACAAGTCAGCCCGGATTCAAACCCCGACTTCGGTGAAAACATATGTGCTGGATGAAGCCAAAGTTGCGAGTGTTTTTCTCGAGATTGTTCGGTTTTCCCTCATAATTCCACCAAGAGTCTCCAACACTTCCCTTTTATTACTCGGTTCAAAAACACGGCATTTTTGTATATTTCCCATTGCTGACTCGTCCGCCTGCCACGATATGAGTATCCTTGTGGTATATCCAAAGACAGGTAGTTGACAGTGATGACGGTTCTAGACCAGAACTACATGGCGTAATAAAAAAGTGGGAAAAACTTCAGATATGGATTTTTCAAATGTATAGAAAAAATGGTTATATCAACATGGATTCGAAAATGTTTGGTTTCTGAGTGACAGGGCTTCCAAGTATGATCATTAGGGCTCGGAAGTTTATGAAATATCATCTTTTTCCTGAGACATCACAGGCAATGCAAGATGCTATACGAACTCATTTCACTTCAATACGAACTAACATAGCCTAATTTTATTTTGCTTCCATCCCCTCCCCATTTTTCGGTCCTTTATTGTGTATTGGTAATTTTTTTTAGGAAATTCTATAGTTTTTGTAGTATTTTTGCCCTTTTCTGCTTATGAACGGACTTTATTTTACGGTGTAGTAGCCTATATTCGACAACCTGTTGCAGATACGTACGCAATTCGATTGCGTTATTAAAAAATGGTATTTATTTATTTATCTATTTATTTATTTATTATTTTGCTAATAATTGTAACATAAAATATAATATATGCAGAAAAACTTTAGCTCGCCCCTGAAAGAGTAGAACTCGTGCTCAGGGGCGGATTCCTGAATTGAAATTAATAATTATACAATACAATTTGCCTTATGTCTACTGTGCAATATTTAAATTTACAATTTTTCAATTTTTATAAAATTCATTCATAACTTTTTTAATTTAATACTACAACTATTAGAATTGACAAGATTAAGATATTTAAATATAAATTTGTTATATATTCTAGGGCCTAAATTACTACTATGATTAAATACTGTAACAGTGTTGCATTTTTGGTTCAAACAATCTTAAAGAATTATAACTATGAGAATACAATTCAAAATTATTTCGATTTTTATGTATGAATTTTATTAATAGAATATAATAAATTTGTCTTACGTTAAGTACATTAAAGTCCAGAAACAAATTTTGAGATGGAAAATCAATAGGTTTATGAAGACATATTTTAATTATTTTCTTCGTAATAAATAAAGTGGATTAAAATTGGATTTAAATGAGCTACCCCATCCTGAGAATAATTCCTTACATAATTTTGGGGATTGAAATAAAGTTAAAGAATTGTAGTATACTTGCACGAAAACATGACGACCTTCCTCATCCCCTTCACCAGTTAATTAGGCAACAGGGATAAACCCAGACGTTTGTGATCTTGGGTCATTGTGATTTGCGAACGTTTTTCAAACTGTGTTCCGTGAAACCGCGATTTTCAGAAAGACTATATTATCTTTGTAAATATATGGGAAGATAATTTTTAATTTATAATTACTAAGACAAAATTGGTATAAAAATGAACAAACTTATTTTAAAAACACTTTATATTTATATTTTCACTAACATGTTTTGCCTAAATAAACAAAAAAATGCAGACTTCTATAATAAGTGTTAAATTCTCATGTTATTGAAGTTCCAGAAGTTTATTGTTAATTAAGAATGTTGCGCTGGTAAAATTTTCTGAAACTGTGATCATTGAATAGTTAAAATTTATAGTAAAAAATGTAAAAGTTAGATTTTATCAGCTTCGCCTTGGGTGATAATTTCCACGAATGTCATAAAATCTGTTTACTCTAGTGTGCTATACAATATTTTATTCATTACTGTAATAAATTTAATTTTAAATTGTAGGGCTTTTTTTGTAATGTGTTGTTGGCGTGAAGATAGTTCATTTACATTCATTTTAATTAATGCTAATATGTTGGTTGTCATGTAGAAGTGATTTAAAAACATTTAATTCACTGCTGTAAGTTAGAAAACTTTTAAGCACTGTTGTGAATAATGTCATATTTAGGTTGCTAAGGATGGGATATTGTGTTGGCCATATCTCTTTCGCGTACTGTTCATTTATGTTCGGCGAAGTAAATCACGTATAAAATCGTCTATCTTACCGAATTCTGTTTTAATTTGTTTATTTTCTCTTTAGTTGGTGAACCGTAATTTTAATTTCTAGTGATATATCCAACTCCGCCGGTTGCGTCCGATGTTAATGATTAAGATCATCTTTTTCTTATTAAATTGCCTGAACTTTCATTTCGATTACTTTATGGATAGAATTTCTAACGTTAGACACAATTTTAACACTTTGTTTTCTTTTTACGCTCCTCTGCAAATAAGATATTCTGTTTTCTTCGACGGTGTTATTTGTTGTTCTTGTCGTGATCTTCAGGTGTATCAGGAGGCATTTTTTAGCTGCGGATCATCTGCTCCAATACTCATTAATCATGGCCGGAATAAATTAGACATATTGAGGCGCACATCGGTATAAAACAACACGTCGACAAAGACACTGAGAACGGGTGAAAGCCATCAGGTAGAGGCAATGGCTGTTAGATTTGGCAATGCTGGGATCTATTGTATTTCTGCCACGCGGCTAGGGGTTGAGTAGAGGATGGGGGTTTATGAGGGATTACCAATTCCAAGAAGAGAGGCCGTCATGTTTCCGAGCCAAGTATAATAAACTTATTGTTGCAAACTTATGGTTGCATACTTGACCCCTGATCACGTGTGTTACGTGCTTGCCCCCCATTCAACGGAACAGAACAAATACTGCAGCCGCAGTGCCCGCAGTCAGCAAATTGTATCCCACAAGTTAAGACGTAAAATGCCGAAAGTAAAACAAAAGAGATAAAGTTTTTGAGACAGTGAGTGACTGAGTTTGGTGAAAATGTATTTTCCATAGATGCAAGTACCTATACTATTTTGTTTGTATTTTGTTATTAAAATCATGGTCTTTTTAAAATTTTAATGTCACGTTTTCAAAACTTTAAGCTTATTTTATAGGTCATTTTTCTGCGACTTTTAGGTCATCAACTTCCGAGCTCTAATGATTACAGTTCCTTCCAATACGTTTTTTTTTTTTTTTTTTTTTTTGCTGGAATAAAATTATTATGATGCATTCAGTTTATATTTACTTAGATGAATGTACAAAATCTCGACCTCCTGACTGAATACAGACCATAGCTCGTCGTCTTATCGAGGTTTGAACATGCTTGGCCTCCACGATCACCACATCTGAACCCATTGATTGCATTTCTTTGTATGGACGTTCTTAAAGTTGTTGGTGTATACCATATTCAATTCATGTGGATAATGGATTCTGCAAGGTTGTCAGACAATAAGAACTATGCCAGTAATTTAGGAGCATGTTCGGAGAGGAGAGGAGAGGAGAGGAGAGGAGAGGAGAGGAGAGGAGAGGAGAGGAGAGGAGAGGAGAGAAGAGGAGAGGAGAGGAGAGAGTATTATACCGTTGTAAATTTGACAAAAGGAAACTTGTTTTTGACAGCTTTCTAAACACGTTGACTATTCGTACAGACACACTTGCGGCTGGAGTTCGGCGATTAGAGTATCGGCAGGGGATCTCGTGAATTGAAAGCCGTGTTGTGCGCATGTCACGACTGCCGGGCTCCTGCCTGTGTGACAAATCGCCTCATGCTGGCTGCCGTCTGCACGTCAGAATCTGCCACTTCAATAAAACTCGTCCAGTAGGCTGACAGCGCCTCACCAAAGAGGACCGGAGTTTGAGCTCAGATTGATCCTACCAGAGCGACGGATGTTGCCATCAGCAACTGAAGTGTTTCGAAAGTGATAGTAAAAAATTTAGGGATACAATTAATTAAAAACGAAGAGAAGCATAAACGTTTCAGTACACATGGGTCCGCAAATTCACCGTTTACGACAGAGCTGGGCACATTACGTGATTCTGAGAAATGAGCGCTGTTTACCTTGAAGAGCAATTCTCCCGAGCGGTGTGACGCTTGCATAATGTACGTCACTCGCTGTCAGTGCAGTGGTTGACCATGTAGTAGGATGGCGAACTTTGAAGGTGCACCCGCCTGAGAAGCTGTATGTCAGACGAAAACTTGAATTATATTTTGAGATTGAACATGACTAATTCATTTGTCCGAAACATTGAACGGTTTCTGCAAATGAAACGACTTCATAAGTCTCGGAAAACAAAAAGTTTCAACCAAGTTATAATCTTAGTATATTGTAACAGATATTTTGGTTATTGAATTTCAAAAAGTTTTGTTTCAATAGAAAATATTTATTGAGTTCAGATTGATGTAAGTACGATTTTGTTACTATAGTTTGTTCATGCAAAAGAAAAGTGTATAGAATGTTTATTATTAATTTTGTTCTTGTGTTTCTGATTGAAATCCTTTATTACATATGTTTATGCTCGACCATGCCGAAATGTAGTAATTATACACCTGGTAGCAGTCCTTTAATGCATGTCATTAAAGTACACCTACTCATTAAAGTACAGGTCTTCAGCCAATGACAAGTCAGCTTTGTACCGTTATATCGATTATTCTCGGATATGCAATCGAAAGACAATTAGCGAAAAGTCACGGAGGCTGGAAATCCAATACTGTCGCAGAAGGTTATGTTCTGTTACTATAATAATTAGCGTTAATTGTAAATAATATTCAAATAAATTCAATTTGTCATCTCGTTTTTCAATTCTAAATCATTTTCCAGGTTATATCAGACTAATGTTCATTCTTATTCTGTGCCAAGGTCAATGACATTCGGCCTCGGAAAAAACAATACTTTCGCGTCTGCGCACATCTCACAATTCAGGTCAGTTCGCACATAACCATAAAAAGACCTAATTTTCAATACTTTCAAGTTAGAAATATGGTCGAGCATAAAAAGTCGTATGAAACTTGCCTATAATGGTAATTAAGACGCTCGTATGAAAATTATGAAAATCGCTTGCGCTCATTTCATAAACAAACATACTTGAGTCTTAATTACTACCATTACAGGGTCGTTGTATAATATACTATTATGTTATTAATACCATTATGTACTTGTTAAAGCGCTGTGCATATAATAATAATAATAATAATAATAATAATAATAATAATAATAATAATCCGTGGCGCTACAGCCCGTGAAGGGCCTAGACCGACCTGCCGGCTGCTGGCCTCACGCCCACATGCCGAAGCAGAGGTGGACGATCATCCAACCAGAATGGAGGTGTCGTGTGGTTAGCACGATGATCCCCCCAGCCGTTATAGCTGGCATTCGCAACCGGAATTCGCTACCTATCGTAGCTCCCCAAGTGCATCACGATGCTGGGTGGGCACCGGTCCCATACACTGGCCGAAATTTCATGAGAAAATTTCTTCCCCCATGAGGACTCGAACCAGCGCGCATTCCGTAACGCGAGTCCTAGGCAGGATGCCAGAGACCGCGACGCCACGGCGCGGGACGCTGTGCATATAGATTTTGTAAATAAGCCTAATGATTTGTGTGTGTGCGTGGTGCATGCGTGTATATGTGCGCGTGCGCGCGCGTGTATGTAGCGAAGTTTATTTCATTAAATTAATAAGAGTGTTATAAAGTCTGTACTGTACAATGGATTGATGTAATATCCTTATAAACTATTATGTGCTGACAGACTGAATGACTAGAACAACCGTGGCTCTTGTTACATTAATGCAGGGAAGGTAGCTGTAATGCGAGTCCGCCACTGCGTGAGCGTTCTGCTCCGGCTTGGAATTGAAGTGCCTTGCGGAGCGAGAGCAGCTCTGGCCGGCTATACGGAGCAGCTCGCATGCCCGGCGCTGGTTTACGAGATAATGTTTTTTTTTTTTTTTTTTTTTTTTTTTTTGCTGGTTGGTGCCGCCGGTGAATTGCACACCTGCATAATATGGTAAAGCGGTAACATTCATGCTTCGTACGTATGCCACATTCTCCCCATCCCATTTCCCTATAAGTGTAAGACGATATCTAAACAGACGATATGGTGGACGGTGGATAGGTAGAGAGGACCTGTACCTAGATCACCGGATTTAAATCTCTTGGGCGTTTGTGTACAGAGTTCAGCAAAATGCCTACTTTACACGACGCATCGGATTGTAGATGCCTTACAGCAAATGAAGAATGACCTTGAATTGCTAGAGCGCATTCTTGGGTCTTTGCGGAGAAGACTAGACAGATGCATTCAAGTGCATGGTCAGCATTTTGAACACCTGCTGTAAGATTCTTCAGTCAACATGTTTATACTATACTGTATACCTTGTTTATCCACAAATTTTACTTTTGTGTATCATAGACTTATGAAATATGAAAAATCGCCTGCCTATGCTGGCATTGTGTGCTCTAATAAATTACCATTGCAGATACAAACTTTACCTTATGCTAAATTTAAAGTGAAAGTTAAACAGATTTTAACTCATCAATGTTTTTATTTAGTAAAAGAATTCTTAAATTATAATATATGAGTGGGTCAGAAGCAAAGGGGTACAAGTGACATTTCTAAGAACATGAGTTAAATGCATCCAGGGGTAGCTAAAACATTTAAAATTTTAGTGGCAAAGGTATACATCTTTTAACCACACCACACACTAGAATTGAAATAAAAAATTTCATGGAATTTACGAAATCTTAAGTACTTTCAACCACATTTTCTCACAAATAACATAAGTTCACTTATACTCCTTTGCTTGTGACCCCCTACAGACTTGACAACTGACCTTTCGAACAAGCTGCAGCGTGTGCACAATATGTGTGTCAGATTCATCAGCAATGCTCACAAATTTGACCACATTACACCCTCGTTCAAATCTTTATCCTGGCTGCAACTTAGTAACCGTAGAACACTTCATTCGCTGTCTCTTCTGTTTCGAGTTCTCCACACTTCTGCTCCAAATCATCTTCGTTCCCGGTTTAACTACTTATCCTCCAATCACAATCTAAACACCAGGTCACAGGAGTGCCAAATCCTAGCAATTCCTGCCCATAGAACATCCCACTATTCATCCTCTTTTACTGTCTCAGCCCCCGTGAATGGAATTCTCTACCTCAGAAGATTAGGGGCTGCCAGACAATAACCACTTTCAAGAAAAGGCTAAACTATTTCTTACGGGAGTAGTCAAATTGACGTTATAATTGTGATCGGGTTTAATAATTTAGTTTAATTTAGGTATGACTATCGTTACTATTACTATTATTATTATTATTATCATTATTGTTATTATTATTATTGCTGTTATTATTATTATTATTATTATTAATATGTAATACTTGATATGTTATTTATTTGAAATGTATTTTAATTCGTAGTGTTTTTTTTTCAATATTATTGTGTTTATTATTTATAACGTAGACTAATTATATCTGGAATGGAGAGAATGTGGCATACGTACGAAGCATGAATGTTACCGCTTTACCATATTACGCAGGTGCTCAATTCACTGGCGCCCCCAAGCAGCCAAAAAAAAAAAAAAAAAAAAAAAAAAAAAAAAAAAAAAAAAAAACCATTATCTCGTAAAAAGTTAATTTGCGGACCACCATTTCTGTGGTGTTGAAGCCAAAATTATTAATTTCACAGCTTCGTGACTGATAAATTAAATAAAATTGTCACTTCTTTTGTTGGAATTAGTAACTAGTATTCAAGAAGCCCCAACCAGCATCAAAGAATAATAGTGTATTGAAGGAAGTACATATTGTAGTTTATTATTTTAGTTCAGTATACAAGCGTTTCATACAATCATTGGGATTTCTTTAAATCCCCTGTCAATTTCTTATGGACGAAGATTCCTTAGGTCCACACCTGTGGAGTAACGGTTAGCGCGTCTGGCCGCGAAACTAGGTAGCCCGAGTTCGATTTCTGGTCGGGGCAAGTTACCTGGTTGAGGTTTTTTCCGGAGTTTTCCTTCAACTCAATATGAGGAAATGCTAGGTAACTTTCGATGTTGGAACCCGGATTCACTTCACTGGCATTATCGCCATCATCTCAATCAGACGCTAAATAATCTAAGATGTTGATAAAGCGTCGTAAAATAACCTACTAAAAATAAAAAAATAAACTCCTTAGGGGAAGACTAGGCGCCTCCCGACCCCTGTGAGCACGCCTATGTATCCAATTCTATGCAAAAGCCATACCCATAACCAGAAGCCCCAAATAAAGGGTGAAACTAAGTCTGTCTTGATTTATAATACGTTGTATGTCAGCCCAACAGAAAGAAGGCGGTTGGGAGTTTAAAGTTAAAAATAGATAAGAAAAGTAAATACAGAGCGATTCGCCATGTCACATGGAACTACTTCAATATTAAGGGTAATTTGGCACATTCATCTTGAACTTTTTGTACCGCTGAACAAACATTATACCGACCGTATTCGTACATTAATTCTCTCGCAGTTCCCGGACTAGGAAATGGCAGTGGAATACGAAACGAGCCATAAAATGTAATAGCTGCTTGTGTAATGAGGTCGCCCATTATTATGATTGTTGGCTTTACGTACCGCGAGTGAAGGCATCTTTGCATTAATTTCATTCTGCCCCGTGACATCACAGTTTATCTGCAAGTCATTTAAGCTAGATTAAGTTTCAACTACAGAAATGTCATATTTATAGCATTTCCTTAGTGGAAGAAAAAATCTTATTAGTTAGAAGTATTTACCGATTACAGAAATGCATTCGATTACGTAAGAACAGAAAATATGAGTCACACTGAGATTTTCTGCAAACTGGTATGTATAGGGTGATAGGGTGAGCATCGATAAACCTGACCCGACTTTTTTTTTTAATAAATAGGCTTTTGTCCCAATTTTTGGCGTAAGTTTGCAATTGTTATTAGAGGAGAAAAATTCGCTCCGGTGCCGGGGATCGAACCCGGGGTCGACCTGGTTGGTAAGTTGGTATAGTGCTGGCCTTCTGTGTCCAAGGTTGCGGGTTCGATCCCGGGCAAAGTCGATAGCATTTAAGTGTGCTTAAATACGACAGGCTCATGTCAGTAGATTTACTGGCATGCAAAAACTCCTGCAGGACAAAATTCCGGCACATCCGGCGACGCTGATATAACCTCTGCAGTTGCGAGCGTCGTTAAATAAAACATAACATTTTCTTTCGAACCCGGGTCGTTGGTTCTACGTACCAAGCGCTCTAACCACTGAGCTACGCCGAAGTTCAATCCACAGCACCGGATCGAATCCCTCTCCTCTAGTCTTTTCCCCTTTGTAGCCTTTTCTCCTCTAATAACAATCGGCATTAAATCACATGATCTCGGGAGCCAGTTAATATCACCACCACGCAAAATGATGACGCCTCTGAACTTCTTCCTCAAAAGGTCGACTGTTTCGTGAGCAGTATGACAAGTGGCACAATCTTGCTCAAACCAAACGTTTCTGAGATCCATACCTTCCAATTGAGGTAAAAAATAATCCCTTATCATAACCTGGTATCTTTATGCATTGACAGACAGTGCCTCTCCTTGTTCATCTTGGAAAAAATATGACTCTAACCTTTTGGGGATGAAGTGGTCGTTCTTGAATCTCCAGTGGATTCTCATTGCTCCAAAAGTGAAAATTTTGTTTGTTAACGAAACCATTCATCCATTTATCATCGGATAAAATTAGAAATGATAAAATAAGAGAAGAATTGATGATCTTTTCCCTAGAAGAAAAAATTAAGAATTATAGAGATCAGTGGGCAGAACATGTCAATAGAATGACACCAGAAAGAATCCCAAGAAGAATGATGAATTATAGACCTGGAGGGAGAAGACATCCGGGAAGACCTAGGAAGCGTTGGCGGATACACTATGAAGCCGGAACAGACATATGCCTATCCCTTGAATTGAAGAAGAAGAAGAAGAAGAAGAAGAAGAAGAAGAAGACCATTAATCCAAAAATGGATTTAATTCTTGCCAAAACAGATAAATTCTGTGGGACCAAAAATTAATCTTTACGTAGTAAGTGTGTAAGTTATAAACTTTTTATAAGTGTGCCGTTAAATTTTACCTATAATACTTGCATGCTGTCGACATTGAAGATATTTATCTATGCTGTAGATTGTATCTATTAATTATGGAAATTTTTAGGTTGGTACTACCTGTTTTGTTTATCGATAGAACGATAATATTTTAGTTTTTTTGCCATTTTTTTTTCAGTTGCCAAGTTCAGCTAGGGTTTTAATCAATTTAATATGTATTTATAATGAATATTAAAACTGTGTTCACCATGTTTGACTCATGATTAAAGTCCCACTTTCACTCAAAGGAATTATGGTCAACCTAGATATCTACTTAGGCCTATAGTAACTAATTATCTACTTCGGTCAGTCATTTTGTAATACAGTATTTTGCAAATATTCCATTGACTATTGAATTTAATCTACGCCAATAACGCTTACGAATGTGTTTAATATAAACTATTCACATGCGCGATTCCTGAAGTATTTTTCGATATATAATTATTATAGGTCTGTTATTATCACCTCCTCGTTACTTAAGAGGCGTTTGAATAGGAGTGTAGT
>JAJSOF020000021.1:13006107-13056107 GCA_025594305.2 Periplaneta americana | reverse complement strand
GTTCTTTCATTTTTTTTGGTGTTGTGTGTATACATTAGAGATGAATAAAACTGCCGTTCTCGCTCGCTGTATTCATTGCATTTGTCTTTCGAGTCTCGTCTCGTCATTCTCGAAATAGTATTTGGTCTGCGTGGAAAGATTTCGTAATTTTTAATAACATACATCACTGAAATAAATAACATTATAAATGTTTAAATGAGACAAAAAGACAAAACAGAACAGTATCTTAGTTACCGAAATGTTCTGGTTCTATTATATGATATTACCTATGGTTATATAAATAGAAAAAAAAAACAATTCTCAAATAAATTTGCATTTCTAAGAAACATAAAACATAACATTAATATCATTTTTTTACTTGAGATTGCACACTTGATCTCAAACATATGAAAAGAAAATTCCTAGCCTTTTAATAAGGGCCTAGTAATTAAATAAAGACCGGGAAACGGATTATTATACACTGAAAGGTAGAGATGATGTTTCAAATAAGCTATTTGATTGTTTATACATATATAACAGTTGCCAAAGTAGATAAAAGTTCAGTTAGCTATAAACAACTGTGGCGATTCAAGGCTGCTTGACGTTCGGGACTTCGGGAGTGATCAATCTCGACGTCTCGAAACACTCACAAGCAGTCTTTACGTCAACGACGCGATGTATACAACATTGTCGTGCGGGTTCTCAGCTTTGCGGGCGCCGTTAGTCTTGCTTTAGCGATCGTTGTTCATCTCTAGTATACAGTGCATATTAAGCTTTAAAATAAAAAAAATAATGGTTACTCTAGAGTAAATCTTTACCCTTAAATTAATTTATGAATTAAAACATTTTTTTTTTATAAACTCACTCCATGCCTGTGATTAGGTACACTCTATTCACTTATCATAGCACACATTGAATTGAAATTTTGACCACTTACTCCTAATAGATACTAAAACATACACTACTAAAATCTATACTAATAATAAATCTGTAGCCGAAATTTTTCTGGCAATTTTCGAGCAAAAAATAATTGGTCGTAACATATATAATTAATCACCCTGAAACCGAAAATTATTTTTGAAATTTTTGTTTGTATGTCTGTCTGTCTGTATGTTTGTTACCTTTTCACGCGATAATGGCTGAACGGATTTCGATGAAAATTGGAATATAAATTAAGTTCGTTGTAACTTAGATTTTAGGCTATATGGCATTCAAAATACATTATTTAAAAGGGGGGTTATAAGGGAGCCTGAATTAAATAAATCGAAATATCTCGCTTATTATTGATTTTTGTGAAAAATGTTACATAACAAAAGTTTCTTTAAAAATAATTTCCGATAAGTTTTATTCCTTGAAAAATTTTGATAGGACTGATATTTAATGAGATAAATGAGTTTTAAAATTAAAATAACTGCCATCTAAGGCCGTGTAATGAATTAAAAAACAAATGACTTCGTCTATAAGGGGCCTTGGACAGCAACAATCGAAAGCTATGAAAGATAGCCTACAGATAATGTTTCTGTGTTTGTATGAAGTAATATCGGAAGCTAAATTAACCGATTTGTATAATTAATTATTAATTCACTTCTCTAGATGGACATAAAGCTATAATGTTATTACAGTAACTTCTGAGTGAATCGAGGACAGGTAAGATTAAAATAGCTTCTTATGCACAGAAAACTTGATAGGCTATTCTGTACATTCGTTTCCTGTATTTCCTAAAATAATTTTTATGACCAAATGAGTAGTGTCTGGATCAAAATGATCGCATTTTAATTATACAAATACAATTTAAATTAAGTAACATTATAAAGATTTATCCTTATATCAAACACGAATGTTCGCTGGATGAAATGTCCTATTTTAATTGTGTAATTACTTTATATTTATTTCTAACGGGTGCAGCGGAGCGCACGGGTACTGCTAGTTATTAATATATCTGTAATATCATGGGGATAGGATTTATACCAATCATCACCGTCAACAAATTAAAAAAAAAATTGACGAAGATTGGTATAAGCCAAATGTCCATAACATTGCAGATATATTAATAATTTTGGTACGGTATGTTTTAGTATCTATTAACAGTAAGTGGCTAAAATTTCAATTCAATGTGTGCTATAATAAGTGAATACACTGCACCTGATCTCAGGCATGTAGTGAATTTATAAAAAAATTATGTTTAAATTCAAAAATTATTTTAAGGATAAAGATTTTACTCTAGACTATTTCGTTTATATGACGTCATTCCATTTTCGACCAATGAAGTGTAATGAAATTTTGAATTCCAACCAATCACAGTCAGACTTTGCGATAATTTCTGCAGCTAGATTTATCGCTATCAATTTATCGCATTGTCGTTCTTTTGTTTAGTCGTTGTCGCCAACTGTTTCCCCGTAAATTGATGATCATGAATACATTAAGATGCAACTACACGGTTAAACTCTTCTTTCAATTTTAAAGCAATAAATGCAAGATTGATATTTAATATTAATATATTTACGCAGTGAAGACCACGTTCAAAACGGCGCACCATATACCACAAAATCTTCATGCATCTTAATTGAACGTACCTTTTAAACTTGATTCTTTCAATATTCTTCCCAGATTGCACGCATACGCGATTGGAATATTGAACTGTGTAGATGCAGCTTTAGTTCCGTTACACACTACAGCGAGAATGCGTTTGTCGAGCTATAAAAATGCTTTCGTGTAGCACTCATTGTAAGTAACTGTCGAAACAAGGCACAGCTAACATTGGTCCTGCTTCCACAGGTATCGTAACCTATAAAATTGTAGCCTATAACATTTGTATTGAAATTAAACAATTAATAGACGTTCAAATTTATGTAACATCACCGCATATCAAACTCAAAGACCTTGCATAGTAATAATGTCTTTGATCAAACTTCCTTTCGTATGGCGTAATAAAATTCGTGTTTTAATTAGGCCTATCTATACAGAGATGGCTTCACTGTGTAGCAACATGTCTCGCTGTGAATACATAAGCATTGGTATATAGCTGTCCCCACTGTTACTGTTAAGTTAAATTATGATTTCAGCAGATTATGAAAATGTATTTGTTATAATAATGAGAGAAAAGTGCAGTACATGTAATTAACATTGTTAAACCTGTATTTCGCTTTTCGCAATTGGCATTACTGAATAATAACATCGAATTTCTTTATTGCAATAATCGATATTCATCTAAAGTATTTCAGCTTCACAATGTCTGAAAAGGTTAAGTATTCGTTAATATACAATTACTAACATTTGTGATTGAATTTTAGGGATATATTATTTAAATTTTTATTTTATTCACGAAATAGTCCTAATAAATGTCACTCGAGGTCTGAGATTTCCCAGATAAATCCACGAGCGAAGCGCGTGGATTTATCGGTAGATCTCAGACCTCTCGTGACATTACTACAGAATAATTTCAAGGGAACCCGGGACATATGGCTACGCGAACCAACGCTTTATCGACTGAGCTACCCAGGAAGCACGTTTGTAGCACTGTGTTTCATTAAGTAAATATCTTCCCTAAAGATAATGAACATTTAGCGTTAGTTTCACCAAGATACATTTGTCTCACTCTCAAATACTGAATAACTTAGATCAAATTAATTGTCGCAAAATTTATCAACACCAGGTTGTTGGTATCACGAAAATGTCCCCGAAATAAGTATGAAAAACAGAAAGTAACGAGCTTTTATACACCGGATCTAGGAGTTCCCCTGACTTCATTATCAAGTGCAGAGCATCAGGAGCAATAGAGCGGTACGCACGATTAATGAATAGTCAATGACTGCTAGTTTTAACGGCACTTTGCTGTCGATTCACACGAAGATTGAATTTTATATGGGATTGCGCATCCGTCGCTAATTTGATCCTTAAGAACCATTTTCTCACGATGTACTGGTAACACCCCGAAGTTAGTGAAGCCAGATGAAAGTATGTGGCTGTAATCTTAATTACATACAAAGGCATTTCAATTTAACAGAAAGGAAATGGCACCTCTACCATTTCCCGATCCGCTGGCTCAAAGCAGAGCAACATGAAACAATGAAACAAACACAAGACAAGGCAATAACATAATCAAAACAAAAATAGATATTAATAACACTGGTCAACAAAATTAAACTTATTTTTTGTTGAAAGATAAAGAATGGATGATCCTTATAGCATTTTTCGTGCTGATTTCGGATCAGTTTTCAAACTTTTTGTATCATCCAGGGTTTTTGAGTAATTGTATAAAATGTGCTACAGACTTTACTAGTATTGATACCTTGTAAAATATGATCTAAAATCATATTTATTTACCTAAAATATGTGTGAAATAGATTTTAGGCTATACTTTGCTTGAGAAACATCTTTTTTGGGTGTCCAGCAGTAGTTTGACAATATTTGGGCTCCATTTTTCCTGGTAGCGCCTTTCCATTTCAGAAAAATTCTGATGAAAACGCTCATGTTCGTTGCTCACAACCCGAAGGTTTTGCGGACAGAAAAAATAGATGAGAATCCAAGAAATTATTTTGAGATATACAAGACACACCATCACGTTATAGTTCTGAATCAGCTCGCTGACAAATTCTCTGTAATCTTCTGATCTGTGGTTCCTAGAAATTAAGAGTTTGTTGAATGATCCTTAGGTTCCTGACATATCATTGGAACTGGAAAAGGCATATGACGGGATTTTTTTAGCCAACCAGTTAATATAATCACATGGAGCACAACAGATTTCAGGAGCCCAGTTCCTGTTCTCATCTATTTACCAATCAAAAGAACAGTCGTAAGCTCTTTTAACTTACTTACTGGCTTTTAAGGAACCCGGAGGTTCATTGCCGCCCTCACATAAGCCCGCCATTGGTCTCTATCCTGGGCAAGATTAATCCAGTCTCTACTATCATATCCCACCTCCCTCAAATCCATTTTAATATTATCTTCCCATCTACGTCTCGGCCTCCCCAAAGGTCTTTTTCCCTCCGGCCTCCCAACTAACACTCTGTATGCATTTCTGGATTCGTCCATACGGCTCTTTTAACTAGTATAGTAAAATTAACCTGTGTGCTTACAAAGTTAATTACCAACAAACGTAACAAAATTGTTTGTGATTTAGCCTACACTGTATTTCGAGGTATATTTTACTTTACAAGATACTCTTACCACACTTCAAATTAGGGCAAAGAAAACATGGGTTATGAAACTTGTTTCATGATTGTAAGTTCCAACTCAACTGAGAATTAATACTAACTCTCACAGTCTAATGAGAAATAAAATTCAATTTTGTAAATTTTGACTTCACAGGCAACAGTGATCTAAAGTTAAAGGTAAATTGTTAAAGCGATAAAATGAAATATTTGGAACATTTTCTTTCCATTATCATGTTAAGGACTGTATATAGCAATAAAAATAAACCAGTTTTCTAAAATTACAAAAATGGTGGGTGATAAGAAAAATTCTGACTTCATTTTTGGAATCAGCAGATCACATTACATAAGAAACAGCATAAATTGTACATTTAACAAAATCATTGTTGACCAGTGAATTAATTACATTATTCTTGTAAATTTGTTTGTGTCCAAATCAGTCGTGTATGAATATTAAGTTCCCTACTTTTTCTAGTGTTTATAAATGATCTTGTCCCCCTAATAAAAGATGTAGGTCATCCCATATTATTTGCAGACGACACAAGTATAATAATTATAGCCAATAACTCCAACATATTCCAATCTTCAACAGAGGAAATTCTCCTCAAAATATGTGACTGGTTCTGAGTCAACAAATTAGTATTAAAATGTAACAAAACTAACATAATTCAATATTTAAATCCTGTCCAATTTCAATCCCGCAAATTTCAAGCCCAGTAATTAATAACAGGTGCCTAATAGAAACAAAAACAACCAAATTTCTTGGCTTAAAAGTCGATAATGATAATAAATATCAATACCTTAAAAACAATATACTTTACATACTTCCACTCAGTAATGAGTTTTGGAATAATATTCTGGGGAAATTCCACAGATAGTAACAATATATTCCTACTACAAAGAAGAGTAATTAGAATAATAGTAGGTGCCAAATCTAGGGAATCGTGTACGACTATTTTAAAAAAACTACAAATAATGCCCATGGCTTGTCAGTATATTTTTTCATTAATAACCTTCCTCGTACGTAATCGTGAAAACTTTGTAACTAATTCAACAGTTCATAGCATAAATACACGTCAAAAAATGACTTTCATACTCCATCGGCAAGTCTATCGTGCTAACAAAAAGGAATGCGTTATATGGAAGTAAAAATTTTTAACAGCCTCCCTATCGATATAAAAAATGAAACTCAAAACATAAGATTATTTAGGGCCAAATTAAAGAAGTACCTAATTTCTCACGTCTTTTATTCTGTAGGTGAATCATGACATTCAACAACGCTTCATGAAATTGGTACTAAAACTTTGTGTTGCACTAGTAGACTATATTGTAAACCTCTTCTATATATATTTCAACTAGACTGTGACTTTAAATTAAGATTTTATAGTAGTATTAAGTTTTTTGTCTCGTTCCATATTCTGTGAAGCAATGTACGAATACCATGGAACGTTAATAAATACAATACAATACAATGCAATACAATGAGGAGCGACTACTAGAGTTCTGGCAATATTCCCATAGATATTTCCTGATTACATTGAAGCGACATTATTTGTAACCATCATCCTAGAACTCTGTGTCAATAAAGACAACTGTTTTCCCTGGGAAAGAAATGCAATAAAAATAAAGTAGCAGTTACTATTTGGGTATTCTACATGACTTGAGCATATTCATGACAGCAGTAACACGAGGCCGAGGGCTGAGACGAGGTTAAAGTGGGTTAGGTGAAGGGATAACCAAGTACAGGAAGTCAATGACTGTGATAAGATTAAAGTGGGTTACGTGAGGGTACAGTTAAGTGACAGGATGTCGAGAACTATTACAAGGTTAAGATGGGTGAGATGAGGGGGTAGAAAAGTGACAAGTAGTCGAGGATTGTGACAAGGTTAAAGTGGGTTAGATGAGGGGATATCTAAGTGACAAGTAGTCGAGGATTGTGACAAGGATAAAGTAGGTTAGATGAGGGGATAGCAAAGTGACAAGTAGTCGAGGATTGTGACAAAGTTAAAGTGGGTTAGATGAGGGGATATCTAAGTGATAAGTAGTAGAGGATTGTGACAAGGATAAGGTAGGTTAGATGAGGGGATAGCAAAGTGACAAGTAGTCGAGGATTGTGACAAGGTTAAAGTGGGTTAGATGAGGGGATATCTAAATGATAAGTAGTCTAGGATTGTGACAAGGATAAAGTAGGTTAGATGAGGGGATAGCAAAGTGACAAGTAGTCGAGGATTGTGACAAGGTTAAAGTGGGTTAGATGAGGGGATATCTAAGTGATAAGTAGTCGAGGATTGTGACAAGGATAAAGTAGGTTAGATGAGGGGGTAGCAAAGTGACAAGTAGTCGAGGATTGTGACAAAGTTAAAGTGGGTTAGATGAGGGGATATCTAAGTGATAAGTAGTAGAGGATTGTGACAAGGATAAGGTAGGTTAGATGAGGGGATAGCAAAGTGACAAGTAGTCGAGGATTGTGACAAGGTTAGAGTGGTTAGATGAGGGGATATCTAAATGATAAGTAGTCGAGGATTGTGACAAGGATAAAGTAGGTTAGATGAGGGGATAGCAAAGTGACAAGTAGTCGAGGATTGTGACAAGGTTAAAGTGGGTTAGATGAGGGGATATCTAAGTGATAAGTAGTCGAGGATTGTGACAAGGATAAAGTAGGTTAGATGAGGGGATATCAAAGTGACAAGTAGTCGAGGATTGTGACAAGATTAAAGTGGGTTAGATGAGGAGATAGATAAGAGAAGGAGATTTAAGATTGCGACAAGGTTAGAGTGGGTCATATAAGGGAATAGTAACAGGAGGCTGAGGATTGCGACAAGGTTAAAGTGGGTTAGATGAGGAGATAGATAAGATACGGGAGATTTAAGATAGTGACAAGGTTGGGCATGAACGTTCTGGGTCAGATAAAGGAAAAATAAATAACAGTAAAACAAATAAATTTGTTAAAGGATAAGCAGAGGTATATTATGATAAAACTTTAATTACTAAAGGTTAGAATGGTTAGATGAGGGGATATCTAAGTGACAAATAGTCGAGGATTGTGACAAGGATAAAGTGGGTTAGACGAGGGGATAGCAAAGTAACAGGAAGCCGAAGACTGTGCCACGGTTAGAGTGGGTTACGTGAGCGGATAGTTTAGTGATAGGATGTCGAGGATTGTGACAAGGTTAGAGTGAGATAGATGAGGGGATAGAAAAGTGACAGGAGGCTGAGAACTGTGACAAGGTTACAGTGAGTTAAATGAGGGCCTAGTGTTTCCTTCCATCAACTATGGTACATTTTTAAAACGTCGAGAACATTACTATTAAGGCTTCCGATAGAGATCGCTCTAATTCACTGCGTCTCGTCCAGCCAATCACGAAAATTCAAATGGGTACTATTTCTACTTCGCTTTTAATTCTTCTACATAAAAAATGTGGCATTTAGAGTGCCTTCAGTCGGTCGCATACATTTGAACAGATAGGATCCCTTTTCCTACAATCCAGGTAATTTCCTGCATCTAATGCTCGCAAATTAGCTTATCTAGTTTCGGTGAAGGTAATCAAAAATGTAAACTTTTTTAGAGTCGGAGACATAGAAAAGTGCTAAGGCCTGCATAAATATTACAAATTCTTTCCTCAATTTCTTTAGGCATTTACGTAACAGTTCGTTAACAGACAACAGAGACCAAAGACAAGACAAGTAAGATAAGCAGTGGAAGGAATGTAAATTTCCACTTTTTTGCTGGAAAATAAATAAATAATTAGTTCTATATATCCAAGTAATAAGTTTAAACAGGTGTTGGCTGGTAACTAAATATTGAATCTGTCGCTGCTATTGATTCCTTGTACAACATTATTCTTCCAAATGCAATATTGATATTAGACATTCTTCAATATTTAATTAGCTCGTAATGGTACAAGCGCTCTCTTTTTCTTTCTGGACTTACGTATCCGAGCGAGTCTTGCTTGGTCTATCTCTACATCAGGGAATTTCTTCGACCATAACCTCCAAAATATCTGAGAACTCGCTTTGAATATCTTACAACGTTACAGAATCAACATCACGCCTTCCTATCCATTCCTCGTCACCGTACCTCTATTCATATTCTTTCACTGTGTCAGTTTGTCGCCTATGGAACTCCTTATCTCGTCGTGACAGGAATTGCCGAGTGGTTAATTAATTTAAATTAAAAATTAAGAATTACATAATTTTACACGAATTTCATTTGTGAGCGTTAGTTGATTTTTATAGGTTATTCTGTGTGTATATAAATTGTCATTTAGGTCTATCTTAAAGTAGAATTAGGATATGAATTGTAAATCACTTAATTATGTAGGCCTATCATGTTTAGTCAATATTTCATTATATATGTAAGCTTATTAATGTGCATGAAAACGATTTTTAGATTTAAGTATGACCATTAATATTACTATTTTTGTCATTGTTGCATTGTATATTTCACTTCTGGCAGTGTGGAAGAGAAGGCCTCATGGCCTTAACTCTACCAGAATAAATGAATAAATGAATCAATGAACAAATAAATAAATAAGCAAATAAATAAATAAATAAATAAATAAATAAATAAATAAATAAATAAATAAATAAATGAAAGAATGAATGAATGAATGAATGGAATAAATCAAATATATAAATAAATAAATATAAATAAATGAATAAAGAAATAAAGAAACGAACAAACGAACAAACAAAAAGAAACAAAAACAAAACAAATAAATAAATGAAAGAATGAATGAATGGAATAAATGAAATAAATTAAATAAATAAATAAATACATAAATAAATAAAGAAACAAACAAACGAACAAACAAAAAAAAGAAACAAAAACAAAACAAACAAATAAATGAATGAATGAATGAATGAATGAAAGAAATGAATGGAATAAATGAAATAAATTAAATAAATAAATAAATGAATAAAGAAACAAAGAAACGAACAAACGAACAAACAAAAAGAAACAAAAACAAAACAAACAAATGAATGAATGAATGAATGAATGAATGAATGAATGAATGAATGAATGGAATAAATGGGATAAATTAAATAAATAAATAAATAAATAATTAAAAATAAATACATAAATGAATAAAGAAACAAAGAAATGAACAAACAAAAGAAACAAAAACAAAACAAATAAATAAATATAAATAAATAAATGAATAAAGAAACAAAGAAACGAACAAACAAAAAGAAACAAAAACAAAACAAACAAACAAATAAATAGATAGATAGATAAATAAATAAGTAAATAAATTATTAAATAAATAAATTATTATTATTATTATTATTATTATTATCCATCTAAAGTTCATAATTCGAATCCTGTCTAAATTTATTAAAATATCGTGTGTTGATCCATTTTTTGTCCAGTAATGTGTAGGCCTATATAGCCAAATGCATTAAAATAAAATATCGTACAGTGATTCTATTTTCCTTTTGCTCAGTAATGTGTGTACATCCATCGACTTTGAACAAATCATCGCTATGACATTTTAGCATAGAAGTTTCAAATAATACCGTGCTTTGCAATAAAAAATATTACAAGTCATACTAGATCACTCAATAAATGAAAAGGGAAATCAGATAATTCAGTATGCGTCTATTGTAATTAGAAACCTGCAGTCAAATTGTTGTCAGGTTTAAATATAGTCCAACTCTACAGTATAGGGTAAGAAGGCCTACAGTATATGACACATTTCTTACAGAATTTGTTTCCAAGACCACATTATTATTATTATTATTATTATTATTATTATTAAAATTGCTGCAGCAAGTTTTGTAGTTCTATATGGTGTTTGTCATTTCTTGTTATAGCCTAACTTGCCGGTAGTTTACTCTTCGCCACAAAAAATACGCGTTCGTTCGAGAACTTCTGGTTGTTCACAAATCTACTTACAGGCAATCACAAAAGTGAAGGACGTCAGGATAAAGATTTTTTTCTCTGCAGGAATTAGGGAGCTTGTAGAGCGAACAAAATATGATTTAGTGTGACTTCACTCAAAGCTAGCAATTTACCAAGTAACTCCTTAGGTTATTGGTTTTCCGAACCATGGCAATTATTACCACAAGTTTCTTTTACATTTATTTGAGTTAAGACTACCTCATGTTAAGGTCGGTAACTACACTATCTACCAAAAAGTAATTGGGCACTGCTTATGCTCCTTTAGAACCTCGTGGTACCACCTCTTGTTGCTATAACAGCAGCCACCCTGTCAGGCATGCTCTCCACTAGTTTGTGTAAGATATCCACTGGAATGCGTAGCCATTCCTCTTGCAACATGGCACTCAGTTGGACAATGTAAGTTGGCCTCATATTTCGGCGGCTACTATGCAGTGGTATGCAGACAATAATGTTCACCAGTTGGACTGGCCTGCACGCAGTCCTGATCTCAATCCCATTGAGCACTTTTGGGATGAATTGGACCGGCGATTGAGGTCTCGGGAGATGTGGCCAACCTCCACTGTCCAACTGAGTGCTGTGTTGCAAGAGGAATGGCGACGCATTCCAGTGGATATCCTACACAAACTAGTGGAGAGCATGCCTGACAGGGTGGCTGCTGTTATAGCAACAAGAGGTGGTACCACGAGGTTCTGAAGGGGCAAAAACAATGCCCAATTACTTTTTGGTAGATAGCGTATTTTAAACACGCTGTATATTAAGAAAAAATGTCAGCAGTTTAGAACAACAGACTATGTACCGGAGAGACATATGGCGTGTCAAACATTTTTAAGGTGCTGCGGAAGCTGAAAACATGTATTTCCATGTAGTTCCATGCACTGTGGAAGTACATAAAGCATTTATAACACATTTAGATTTGATTGCTATATGTTATTTAAATCGTACAATGACCTGTGATCAGTCACATGGTCGATTTTAGTCATTTGATGTTAGGCGCAGGCGCAGTTATGAAGCCAACACCAGAATCAACTGGAATTATGAAGAAATTGCAACGATTAAAATCCCATCATAACACAAACTGCTTTCTCGCATACGATTATGAGCTTTAATGTCGGCTTGAAATGTATAATCAAACACGACGACGTCAAGAACCGGAGACTTTATCCGGTCAACGGGTGCAATTGGCCTTCTCAATCTCGAGGCGTTTAATCAAAATCCCATAAAAGCTCGTCGTACAATTATACTCACTGATCTGTGCTGAGGTTAATGAAGCTAGATGCATCTAATAACACAACGTTGTGTGTTTCAAGCTTTCGTTTTCTACATTATGGCGCACATAGTGGACCGGTTTCATCCCAACGAGAACTCAAGATTATGAACTTTGAGAGTTCTCTCTTGAGAGTTAAATAGTAGAGATTTCAAGTCTCAGCGACAGATTGGAAGTTGTTCCCCTCTCCATAGGACATGTAGGGCCTACTACTGATCTGTTTGCTTAGAAAAAGATTCAACAGGCCTATATGTAAAGAAGGAAGTAAAATACATTCAAAATGATCTAAAAGTTCTTCAAAATATTCAAAATGACCAAAAAATTCCGAAAAAAAAAATTTAAATGACCTATTAGTTCAAAAACGTAAAAAAAAAATGCAATATAGGAAATTAATTTTTTACGTTGATATTAACATGGAAAGGATTTCTATATTAATAGGCATCGTCCTAATGCGAAAAATAAGAAGATGACTTTTCATCAACATCCGCCCCCTAGTCATATGTAAACCTAGCGTATGTTACTTTTTCTTCTTCTTCTTCTGCCTGACAAGTGTTAGGCCACAAGGCCTGTAACGATCTCACATAAAATTTTCACGCCATCTCTTAGCAGGACGACCCACAGATCTTTGGCCATGTGGTACATAATCATAAATTGCCTTTGGGAGTCTACTATTACTCATTCTTTCCAAAAGATGTTTCCGATTAGACTGATATTGAACAATGTAATCTAAAACTGGTTGAGTTTTTAGTTCCTTTAAAATTTCACGATTTCTTTTCAGATCCCATTTAGTATAGCCCGCTGTTCTTCGCATGAACCGCATTTCACAAGCCGTTCTGCTTTTATCTGCTTTCCTCAGTGTCCATGCTTCGCTGCCATAGCTGAGCATCGGTCGTGCCTATGTGTTGTAGAGACGTATTGCGGGTGTGTCTCTGAACCAAGGATGGTTTCATCACACTATTTATAATGCCCATAGCTCTTGTGTATTTATTAATTTTCTGTGATATGTCCAATTTTTCAAAAGTGGAAAGATTGTGACCTAAATATGGGAAGCTATTACATCTTTCTAATATTTTATTATCGAGACAAATTTTACTTTGTATTGGGTATTTCCTACAGAATGCCATAATTTTTGTTTTATCTGTTGAAATTTCCATATTGTATATGGCTGCTACTTGCTGCAAATTATATATTGACCTTTGCAGGCCGTCTTCTGAAAGTGCTAATAATACCAAATCATCTGCAAAGAAAACTGAATTCAATTTAAGGTGTCTGTTAATTTGTATATATCCATGGCGAGTTTGCTTCCACTCTTTAATTATTCGGTTCATATAAATAACAAGGAGAATGGGTGATAATCCACATTCTTTTCTTACACCAGTATTGATGGGTATCCAAGATGATAGCTTACCATCTTGTTTAAGTGCTATTTTATTTTGGTTATATATGTTATGAATATTGTGGATAAACTGTTGTGGAACATTGTCGTCTACTAAAATTTGTAATAACCTTGATCTGTCTACTTTATCAAAGGCTTTCTTGAAATCCACAAAAGCCATATGTGTCTCGATATTAAATTCTCTGTGTTTTTCTAATAATAGTTTCATTGTAAAATATACATCTGCGCATGACTTTCCTTTACGAAATCCCATTTGTTCCTCTCCAATGAGATTGTCATAAAATTTTGATACGGTAATTTGTTTTTTTATTATATTGGCATATATTTTGTAGCCTGAATTCAATAAACTGATCCCACGATAATTATCACAGTCCTGGCGATTGTTCTTCTTGAAGATCGGTATTATAATTGCATTTCCCCAACTTTCTGGTGGTACCTGTCCATCCCAAATCATATTTAAAAATTGAGAAACCTTTCCAAGAAAAGTTGGCTTGAAAATTTAAATAGTTCAAGATTGATGTGGTCTTCTCCTGGTGCTTTGTTGCTCTTGAGATTTTTAATAAAAGTAATTAACTCTTCCATTGTAATTGTCTCATGATTAGTACTGGGCGAGAAATTACCCACAAATTTTGCCTGGATCCCTATCTCAGAGAGAATGTTTTTATAAGTCAGTGATTTAAAAAGACGTGTTTTATTATTACAAGATTCTGAGAAAGTGGCTTAAATCGGCGAAATAACTGCACTGGACAGCTGGCTCACAAAAGACGCCGCCGTCAGCACTGAGACGGGATCTCCGTCCTGTGAGGTGGCACGACACGGGCTATCTCTAATCGCTATTCAGCAAAGCGTTCGTCAGCACCGTTCGCTGCGGATTGTTCTCGGTCAGTGGCTGCGATGACGAAAAGGAAGGGGCCCTCCTGAACGGCATGCTGTGCATGTTAATTACACCACATAAAAGATGCCTCCTCCTCTTTGTTTCCACCTCCATCCTCTTGGACGCCACATCACACCGCGTTTCAAAACACCATCCCCAATAATGTTAGTGTGCACTCCGAAGTAGGCATACAGTGCTTGACGATATAGAGGAGGAGAGTTCGGCCGCACTGTGGATCGGGTCTCGGCATAGCTCAGACGGTAAGAGCACTCAGCGAGCCAAGCCTGAGGGTCTTGGGTTTGATTCGCGGTACCAGAACGAATTCTTCTCCATTAAGTGGTTAGGTACAGCTTACAGCAGTAAAATTTTTGGAAATATTCAACATTTTTTTTCCCTCCATTATTGTATCTTGTACAATAATGAAAATTGGTATGTGTAAAACACTGTCCTGCTATATGAAAAAAAAAATATTTTTACGATTTAAAAAAACATTTATATACACTCTTCTTAAATTCAAAATGTGCAGTTCACTGTGCTGTGATGAAGCGTTTCCCTCATAACTCATAAACTTGTTAACTTTTTCATGTTCTCTCTCTTTTATTTTATTGCTGAAACTCATGTTTACAATATCATGCTCTTTCAACTACATTACTTAATAAATAATATATATATATATTTTTTATTTTGTGTTAGAAGAAAATACTGATATTTGACCATTTCGTAAAATGAATTTATTTTTCATCACACAATCTATCAAAGATAGAGAAGTGATCTTGCATCATATTGTAGATATGATATGCATTAATACACACAAGAAATTTCATCACAGAATGTTGGATAGGTTTGAGTTATGTGGGAAATGCTTCATTACTGCACAGTGACCCGAATTTTGGGAAAAAACATTGTAAATAATTTTTTTAAATCGTAAAAATATTTTTTTTCATATAGCAGAAGGACAGTGTGTTACACATACTAATTTTCATTATTGTACAAGATACAATAATGGAGGGAAAAAATGTTGAATATTTCCAAAATTTTACTGCTGTAAGCTGTACCTAACCCTTTAATAAGTAAAAATACTATTCTCCTACTTATTATAGTTTCCTCTCAACGAATGATGATGTGATGATGATCAGTGATGAATTCAGGGTGTGCCCCGGGGACGGATATTTACCTCTTGGATTCAGGAAGTCCGCCACTGGGGATTTCAGAATTTTTAAACTAATAAATAATTTGTACAATATTATACGTCGTATGACTATTCAGTAATGAAAATAAATCGTGTTATGTAGGTTTCCGTGTAGTTGGTTCCCTGAAGGTTGGTGATCTGATGGTGGCCGATCTTGATTGTTTAAATTTAAACTTTCTGAATTTTCAGTCCTCAGTGTTATAGTTAAGGCGTCAGGTGTGCTGACGTGTTTTCAGTGTTAGTATTGTTTAGTAAATATAATAATATGGTTTTATGAAATACACTGGTCAAAAAAAGTTAAGCATATTTCCAGTTTACCCAATAATACCTTATATTTATGTTTCTTTTGGTTTTATGTGGCACGTGTTATGTTTACCAATTCAAACTCTTTCATTTGTTTAGTCTGCATCACTAGGTAACGTCCAAATCACGGCTAGTAAAGAAAAGCCTGTAATTCGAGCAAAGTTCAGTCAGTGTCATTTTGCTTCATAGTGCTTCATAGTGCAGTACAATGGCTCGGAACATCCTTACAATGGCAGACCGCATCAAAATCATCACTTTGATGGAACAAAACATGAGACAAGTTGATGTTGCTAACATCCTTCATGTGAATCAGAGTATTGTCTCCAGACTGTGGAGAAAGTTCCAGGAAACCCAGTCAATAGAAGATCGACCTCGCGAAGGCCGTCCACGCAAAACAACACCAGGTCAGGACCGGTATGTAAGGTTATCTGCACGTAGGAACCCTATAGCCTCAGCTACAACTCTGCGCCATGACCTGCGCGAAGCCACTGTGTTGTTGTAAGTAGCCAAACTGATGTTGTATGCTCGAAGACCACACAAGACTCCAGCACTCCGTCCACATCACAGGGGTGCTCGTGCAAGATGGGCTAGAGCACATGAGAATTGGACACGAGGCCAATGGACCAGAACTTTATTCTCAGACGAAGTGAGAATGGGCCTACACCCTGACAACAACTCTATTCGCGTATGGAGACGAACAGGGGAACGAAATCATCCCTCAATGACCGTGGAACGTCACCAACAGTTTGGTGGTTCAATCTTGTTTTGGGCAGGTGTCATGTTTGGCCGCCGCACACCACTGGTTTCAATAGAGGGAAACATGACTGCTGCCGTGTATGAGAACAACATCCTCCAACCCATAGTAAGTGGTTTTGCAGAGACTGTAGGAGAAGGGTTCACTCTACAGGACGATAATGCTCGGCCTCATCGTGCTCATAGTGTGCAGCGGTATCTTGTAGAACATGGGATCCGAAAAATGGATTGGCCAGCATGCTCACCGGATATGAACTGCATAGAGCATGCATGGAGCTTTCTCAGGAGAGCCATTTCCAATCGTCCATATCACCCATTAACGATTCAAGAACTCAGGAATGCTGCCTTGGAAGAATGGGACAATTTGCCTCAGGAGAGCTTAGATGCGTTGGTACTGAGTATGCCCCGTCGCATACAAGAGTGCCTCAGGGTTCGTGGAGGAACAACACGTTATTAAACAGGGTACTGAAAGCACCATCTCCTTTTCTTTGATGATGTACGAATTTCAACTTCCCTTATCTTTTCCGTTGTTTCCAAACAATGCAACTTTTTCATTTCATATTGAGTCCATTGTTAACAAATAGTGTATTTCTACTTTTAAGTTTATTCTGTGGAACCAAGAAACCCAATTATAATTTATCTATTTTATTTTAATTAATAAAAACCGTTATATGCCTAATTATGCTTAACTTTTTTTGACCAGTGTATAACAGAAACAAAATATTTCAGTGTACGATGGCAAAACAAAAGACATTTTTATTTCTATTAAAAAGAAAAGACGTATTGAGGAGTCAATGAAAAGTGCATCCGTTGCTTTAATGAAAAAAATTCTCAATTGACTTTAAGTGAAAGCGAAACCTACGAACCTGTAATTCCATCTGTGTTACCTTCATATAGTGCTGTTAGTAGTGAGTCAGTGAACCTTCGATACAAAACAAAATATAAAAAGCGATGGGAAATAAAATATGATTGGTTGTATTTCGATCGTACTCGGAGTGATGCATTTTGTAAACTGTGTGAAATGTATAAAACAAATTACATCAAAACTCTTGAAAAAACAGGTGGGATATTCAAATCAGTGCCCTTTAAAAACTTTAGAAAAACTAAATTTGAATTTTGAATTCATATTTGTAGATTATCCAATAAGTCGTATTATGATGAACGAGTGATGTGGTTTTAATTTCCGTCTTGACTTATTTATAATGTCAACCCAAAAAATATTTTTGTTAACACATTTTTTGGGTTGACATTATAAGTAAGTCAAGACGGAAAAATTAAAACCACATTACTCGTTCATCATTTAGAAAAACTGCTGGAAGACGCACTCATCTAATTTAATCAATGAGTAGTTACTATTTGTAGGCCTACTAAATTTTGGAGGTTTATGCAAAAAGGATACTTAACACCAGCTTTATGGCATAATTTTACAAATTTTTGAAGGATAGTTCACAGGCCTGTTCACCATGTTTTACATAATAGCTTATTAAAATTTTTAAGTATATCCTATATTAACATTCAGGAGTATTTAAATTAAATATAAACGAATGAAAGCCTTGACCCTATTTTTCTATGTTCCCTTATACATAGGTTGCCTGTAATTGAATTATTCTTTCCTTTGCCGTTGGTTTCACCTCCCTTCTCCAGTATAGGTCTGGTATAAGTCCCCCATCCCCCGAGGGAAAAGTTCTGAATTCAACACTGATGATGATGATGATGATGATGATGGTAATGGTGGTGGTAATATTGTTAGTAATGATTAGGGATATGATCCTATTTGTTTTCAACCACCAAATTACTGTTACATATATATATATATATATATATATATATATATATATATTAGATTGCATACTTTAAGTTGGCTAAAATGCATCGGATGGATTATAATGCATACATTAGATTTCATTGAATAAATTACATCAACTCGATACGTAAGATTAGATTGTACACATTAGATTGGATTGATTAGATTACATTGAATATAATACATTAGATTTCATAGATTACATTACATTGCATACATTAGATTATATTAAGTTGTACAGATTAGATTACTTTGGAAGTAATGAATTAGATACGATAAATTAGATTAGATTGGTCTACATAAATTAGATTAGGTTAGAGTGCAATAGGTTAGATCGGATAGATTAGATTAGATGAGATAAATCAGATTAGATTGGAAAGAATAGTTTGAATAGGTTAGATTAATTTGAACAGTTAAGTTTAGATTACATCAGATTAGATCAGGCAGCTAGACGAATGGGAGAAAGGATGGACGGATCGACGGACAGACAAGGTAGGCCTATTGAAAGCGCGTATTTTATTTAAAACATCGAAATAGATTTTCTTGTAGCATCACAAAGTTTCTTCTTTATATCTGGTATAACTAGAAAAAAACAGGATCATGAAGAATCACCAGAATGTAGAAAGATACTCTGTCAATTCACTCGAACGCAACAAAACAGCAGAAAAATTCGTTTAATTCCATATTATGTTACAGCAAAAGATGTACCACTCTGTACTGATCACAACTATTACATGTATGAAATGGCAGGCGATAAAATCCTCTAGGTTCAGACGATGTTGACAAAAACTATAAAGAAGGGAACAGATCTGTTAATTAAGAGAGACAGATGTTGAGGGAACTAATTGTCAAAAGAGAGAGGGACGCCTCGATTCCTTGGATAATGCTGGTAACTGATGGCCCATGTCAGAGGAATTTTAACTTTGTAGGCTACATTAAGTGGAGTGTCAGTTTAATGGCGGGATGTTAAGCCGTAACGACTGTTGCCGGCTGGTTATTGCCTCGAAGCCGGTTCCAGCTCGGATGCTGATCTCTAAATTTGTCACGCAATTGTCCTTAAGATATGCTCCATGCCAATACAAGCCATGTCCCTAGGTGCGACGCACCTAATAAAAGTAATGGATTGAGCTGTCTTAATTACAGAAGAAGGCGTGTTCACTGTCACATGTGAGACACATTCAGTCTCGCTTAGGAATGAAAGTTAATAATTATTTATAAAGTTTCTGTGAAATGTTCACTACTCATAATCATTATCATCATGACATAAGCATTGTAAAACAGTGCTCAAAGAAATTGTTGTATGTCATTTTATTGCAAACTTATGAAGAAATAAGCAAATTTATTTCTATACTCAAAACAATATTGCATAGTTTGCATACTTACTTACTGGTTTTTAAGGAACCCGGAGATTCATTGCCGCCCTCACATAAGCCCGCCATCGGTCCCTATCCTGAGCAAGATTAATCCAGTCCCTACCATCATATCCCACCTCCCTCAAATCCATTTTAATATTATCTTCCCATCTACGTCTCGGCCTTCCCAAAGATCTTTTCCCCTCTGGCCTCCCAACTAACACTCTATATGCATTTCTGGATTCACCCATACGTGCTACATGCCCAGCCCATCTCAAACGTCTGGATTTAATTTTCCTCATTATGTCAGGTGAAGGATAAAATGCGTGCAGCTCTGCGTTGTATAACTTTCTCCATTCTCCTGTAACTTCATCCCTCATAGCCCCAAATATTTTCCTAAGAACCTTATTCTCAAAAACCCTCAATCTCTGTTCCTCTCTGAAAGTGAGAGTCCAAGTTTCACAGCCATACAGAACAACCGGTAATATAACTGTTTTATAAATTCTAACTTTCAGATTTTTTGACAGCAGACTAGATGACAAAAGCTTCTCAACCGAATAATAACAGGCATTTCCCATATTTATTCTGTGTTTAATTTCCTCCCGAGTGTCATTTACATTTGTTACTGTTGCTTCAAGATATTTGAATTTTTCCACCTCTTCGAAGGATAAATCTCCAAATTTTATAGTTCCATTTCGTACAATATTCTGATCACGAGACATAATCATATACTCAGTCTTTTCGGGATTTACTTCCAATCCTATCTCTTTACTAGCTTCAACTAGAATTTCCGCGTTTTCCCTAATCGTTTGTGGATTTTCCCCTAACATATTCACGTCATCTGCATAGACAAGAAGCTGATGTAACCGGTTCAATTCCAAACCCTCTGTGTTATCTTGAACTTTCCTAATGGCATATTCTAGAGCGAAGTTAAAAAGTGAAGGTGATAGTGCATCTTCTTGCTTTAGCCCGCAGTGAATTGGAAAACCATCAGATAGAAACTGGCCTATACGGACTCTGCTGTAAGTTTCACTAAGACACATTTTAATTAATCGAACTAGTTTCTTGGGAATACCAAATTCAATAAGAATATTATATAAAACTTCTCTCTTAACCGAGTCATACGCCTTTTTTAAATCTATGAATAACTGATGTACTGTACCCTTATACTCCCATTTTTTCTCCAATATCTGTCGAATAGAAAAAATCTGATCAATAGTCGATCTATTACGCCTGAAACCACACTGATGATCCCCAATAATTTCATCTACATATGGAGTTAATCTTCTCAATAGGATATTCAACAAAATTTTGTACGACGTCAACAAAAGTGATATTCCTCGAAAGTTACTACAGTTAGTCTTGTCCCCTTCTTAAAAATAGGTACGATTATGGACTCCTTCCATTGTTCTGGTACAATTTCCTTTTCCCAAATTGCAAGTACAAACACTAATATAATATCCAACAATTTCTTTGAGTAGCCTAGTGTACTAAATTCTCCCAAGTATATATTATATTATATTATATTATATTATATTATATTATATTATATTATATTATATTATATTATATTATATTTTATGCTCGACCATGCCGAAATGTAGTAATTATACACCTGGTAGCAGTCCTTTAATGTATGTCATTAAGGTACACCTATTCATTAAAGTTCAGGTTTTCGATTATTCTCGGATATGCAATCGAAAGACAACGAGGGAAACGTCACGGAGGCTGGAAATCCAATACTGTCGCAGAAGGTTATGTTCTGTTACTATAATAATTATCGTTAATAATTGTAAACAATATTCAAATAAATTCAATTTGTCATCTCGTTTTTCAATTCTAAATCAATATCCAGGTTATATCAAAATTAGTTCATGTTATTCTGTAGATTATAACAAGGTCAATGACATTATTGTTCCTCGGAAAAAATCAATACTTTCGCGTCTGCGTACATCTTACAATTTACGAGCGATGCTCAAGGTCACTTCCACTCTTCAGTCAGATACGAATAAAATGAATACTTCTGAATAATTTCAAGTTAGAAATATGGTCGAGCATAAAAAGTCGTATGAAACTTGCCTATAATGGTAATTAAGACGCTCGTATGAAAATTATGAAACTCGCTTGCGCTCGTTTCATAAACAAACATACTCGCGTCTTAATTACTATCATTATAGAATCGTTGCATAATGTACTAATATTATATCTTCATGAATATATACAACTCAATAGACATTTACAACTAGATTCATTACTTTTTGCAGACGATTTAGCTCTAGTGGCATCCTCAGAAGATGAATTACAACGTTCAATTTTAAATTTTAACAAAATTGGAATTAAATATGAGATGAAAATCAATAAAGAAAAAACTAAAATTATGGCCTTCTGCGGAAAATACCCTGTGCCTGGCAAAATATGTTTAGATTCAAAAATATTAGAAAGGATAAATTATTTTACATATCTCGGATACATATTATCTTTTTTCGATGAAGTAGACATTTCACAGACAATTTCTAAATACACCAAAACAATGGGAATAATTAACACTATTATGGAACGTTCCCTAGTACAAAGGCATACTCGAATTCGCCTTTACAAGACCTTGGCGAGACCTGTACTTTGTTACGGCAGTGAGGCATGGATATTGAGGAAGAAAGACGAAAGCAGAATAACGGCCAATGAAATTAAATGTATGAGATATACATCGGGATATACGAAATGGGATCACAAACGCAATGAAGATGTAATGGAAGAATTACAACTAGAACCTGTAATTAATCACGTAAACCATTATCAGAACAACTGGATAAATTATCTACATCGCATGCATAGAGATAGAATCCCAAAAGTCATGCTTCACTATCGTCCAAACGGGAAGAGATCTCTCGGTCGTCCAAAGAAGCGCTGGATTGAAAATTCAACTGTGAGATCGTAACAGGACATTTGGCCTAATACTTGAAGGGAAGTAGAAGATATTATATTATACTCACTTACTCACTGGCTTTTAAGGAACCCGGAGGTTCATTGCCGCCCTCACATAAACCCGCCATTGCTCCCTATCCTGAGCAAAATTAATCCATTCTCTATCATCATATCCCACCCTCAAATCCATTTTAATATTATCTTCCCATCTACATCTCGGTCTCCCTAAAGGTCTTTTTCCCTCCGGCCTCCCAACTAACACTCTATATGCATTTCTGGATTCTCCCATACGTGCTACATGCCCTGCCCATCTCAAACGTCTGGATTTAATGTTCCTAATTATGTCAGGTGAAGAATACAATGCGTGCAGTTCTGTGTTGTGTAACTTTCTCCATTCTCCTGTAACTTCATCCCTCTTAGCCCCAAATATTTTCCTAAGGACCTTATTCTCAAACACCCTTAATCTCTGTTCCTCTCTCAAAGTGAGAGTCCAAGTTTCACAAACATAAAGAATAACTGGTGATATAACTGTTTTATAAATTCTAACTTTCAGATTTTTTGACAACAGACTGGATGATAAAAGCTTCTCAACCGAATAATAACAGGCATTTCCCATATTTATTCTGTGTTTAATTTCCTCCCGAGTATGTTGCTCCAAGATATTTGAACTTCTCCACCTCTTCAAAAGATAAATTTTCAATTTTTATATTTCCATTTCGTACAATATTCCCGTCACGAGTCATAATCATATACTTTGTCTTTTCGGGATTTACTTCCAAACCTATCTCTTTACTTGCTTCAAGTAAAATTCCCGTGTTTTCCTTAATAGTTTGTGGATTTTCTCCTAACATAATCACGTCATCCGCATAGACAAGCAGCTGATGAATATTATATATTATATTATATTATATTATATTATATTATATTATATTATATTATATTATATTATATTATATTACATTATATTACATTATATTTTGTGGTACTCCGATACATGGAGAAGAAACGAAAATTGAGATTTACAAAACAGAGACGAAATTATGATGAAGGTGGAATTATTATTTCGTCACGGGCTGACATCCTGCATGGTAGCACTTTGCATGGGGAATGCTTAAGAGATTCTCGCGGGACCGCAGCGTGTTTAAAATTCAGGACGATGCTTGGAATGTCTTAACTGCTTCTGCTACCATAGCACTGATACTGTATTTATGTGAAGGCTCTTATGCGCTTCTTGATTTATAATTGCCGTAATGATAAAAAACACTAAAAAATTTCTACAAAGCAAACGCCAGTGAACGTGTTTCAAGTTCTGAAGGGATTAGTAATGAAAGGTTTGGAAATATGCCAAAGTGTACGTCATTATTTTCAAATTTATTATTGCGTTAGTGATTTCTACCTTGATCTCTTCCTCTCTCTCAAGCATTGTGTTGCTTGTCTAATTAAAAGTTAAGAACAAAATGTACAGTTTTCAGATTTGAAGTTCTTTCGCAAGCAACTGTACATCGATAACGATAGGGAAATTTTATGCCCAGGCACGCAAAACAATCTGTCGAAAAATCTGAAAGTTAGAATTTATAAAACAGTTACATTACCGGTTGTTCTGTATGGTTGTGAAACTTGGACTCTCACTTTGAGAGAGGAACATAGGTTAAGGGTGTTTGAGAATAAGATAATTAGGAAAATATTTGGGGCTAAGAGGGATGAAGTTACAGCAGAATGAAGAAAGTTACACAACACAGAACTGCACGCATTGTACTCTTCACCTGACATAATTAGGAACATTAAATCCAGACGTTCGAGATGGGCAGGGCATGTAGCACGTAAGGGCGAATCCAGAATGCATATAGAGTGTTAGTTGGGAGGCCGGAGGGAAAAAGACCTTTAGGGAGGCTGAGACGTAAATGGGAAGATAATATTAAAATGGATTTAAGGGAGGTGGGATATGATAGAGAATAGATTAATTTTGCTCAGGATAGGGACCAATGGCGGGCTTATGTGAGGGCGGCAATGAACCTCCGGGTTCCTTAAAAGCCAGTAAGTAAGTAAGCAAAACAATCACATAGAACAAGAATAACTTCTCAGTGCGACAAAGTTACCTTTAAAGAAGTCTACCAACCTCATGCGGAGAAATTACAAAGTGAAGTGTACTTCGTCCATTTTTGTCATGAAGCTCATTTTCAATGTCTTTGTATAAATGCTCCAATTTTGCTATTCTCGCTGTTAAAATAAGCCCTTCTGCACCTACAATATAATGGCAGTCTCCACTCAATTCTTGAAAAAATGTCACACTTCATGACTTGGTTCTTAACTGTTGTTTCCACACAAAATTAGTAACTTTAAATGCTAAAAATAAGTTACGCAAGACTGAATTTTGTGTTAAATGTCTCCATTTTCAATGAAAGCAATATTTCATAAAATCTTTACCCATGTTTCAAAATAGATCGATTATTGTTTAAACCGAATAAGTAAAACATAATTAGTGCGCTACTGAAAATCCCATAACAAGAGCCGAAACTTTTTCGTTTCGACATCAAACAATACGCCATAGATTGAAAAATTATAAACAGTAATAAAAATAAAGTGACTAAATTGTTAATTGTTCGATTTCAGTAATAAACGATTCAAATATAAAACTATTAAAGTTGATAAATACTTAATCAAAACGCACAATTTCTCTGCCGTCTGCAGGTTTAAAAATGGTGCATAATTATATCCCATGTGATTCTGGGTATTCCCCTCTAATGTTATTTACAACATATGAGGGATGTACGTTTGTCCCCCCCAAAAGACGTTCCAAGAATTAACCCAATAGACAAATTGTCTGTACGCCACAAATCGTAAGACCTTGTTCAAAATATTGCTTGGTTCTTGTCTTTCAAAATCTATTTTATCGTGGACCATCATCATGTGTCTAGCCGTGTTAAGAGTATCTAAATTTAAAATTACACTATTGAAATTCACGTGGCTAGTAATGCATTCAGCAGTCTTTTGCAAGTTGTAAATAAATTCACTTTCATGACACACATTTTCTTCTTATTTTGGTATAGTTACATTTCACATCAGAGACGTACACAGAATTTTATCAAGGGGGTTCATTATAATCTTTTAGAAGTCACATTATCGATATTTCAAATTTGGTATTATTATTATTATTATTATTAACATATTATTATTATGTTATGGTATTTGGGGCTAAGAGGGTTGAAGTTACAGGAGAATGGAGAAAGTTACACAACACAGAACTGCATGCATTGTATTCCTCATCTGACATAATTAGGAACATTAAATCCAGACGTTTGAGATGGGCAGGGCATGTGGCACGTATGGGCGAATCCAGAAATGCATATAGAGTGTTACTTGGGAGGTCGGAAAGAAAAAAGACTTTTGGGGAGGCCGAGACGTAGATGGGAGGATAATATTAAAATGGCTTTGAAAGAGGTGGGATATGATGGTAGGGACTGGATTAATCTTAGTCAGGATAGGGACTGATGGCTGGCTTATGTGAGGGTGGCAGTGAAATTCCGGGTTCCTTAAAAGTCATAAGTAAGTATGTTGCGGTATATTTATTAATATTATACTATGTTCTAACAGAACAAATTCATGAATATCCTTATAAAATCTTTGAAACGTAATTTTTATTAGCATCCAATTTTTAACAAATTTTAATTTCCGTTTAATCTCGTATAATAAAATATGATTGTGTCATTATTACACTTACACAAGAAGTTTATATTTAAAATGTGAACTGTCAAATGCAGAAAACGTTAATCGAATGTTTCACAATAAAACCAGAACTCAAACTAACGAATAGGTGAACACTGCTCTTAAAATGAGTTTAAAATCGACAATGCACAATACTGAACACCTGCATTACAGAACTATCAAAACAACATTTTCAATATCTTTCACAAGAAGTTAAATTCCATATAGTATCAGCTTCATTTTATTACAAGGTCGGCACTAGGCAGTAGGCATAGGCGGAGAGAGAACCTTTTCCTTGAGGGGGGGCAAAGCAAAACCATAGAATCTAGCTTACGGGGGATATCATTTACTTACTCTCCTGTTATAGCTTGACCGTGGTACAATATATCGGAATATGATCATTTAATAAAAGTATTTTTGGGCTGCATGTTTCTTATAGTGTTACATCCATATCCACGATGTTTCGGACCGAGTTGTTCAACTGTAGGTCTACTACAAATTATAATAGGGCATAACCATAGGCAGGGTTATGGGAGGGTATGTGGAAGCACTGCCCCCCCCCCCCAAATTTGTCTGAACTCATTTTTTTCTATTAACATTACAAAATATTGAATTCAAAAGACTTTTCATACTTTTGTTTATGAATGGGATATTATTTGTAAATGCTACCATCGTACCATCTTCCTGGAAAATGGCTGTTTTCACAAAAAAAAAAAAAATCTTTGGACTATGGTTGTTCTATGAAAACTACTGAAAATGTTCACTCCTTTAACATGGGACTATGTTTCTTTTTTTTTTTTTTTTACTAACACTTAATTCAATAGATGACCGCTGCAGACTTCTAACACAGGAGTACAGGCTGTTGCAAAAGAAACATTACAGTGCTTCCATTCCTCAAATGAGGTATAGAAATTCTTATACATTCAGAAATTTAAAATAAATATTAACTTATAGTCCAGACACATGATCTGAAGACATTAATTCACCAATTTAAGTACAGAAACTTAATCATAAACAAAAGCAAGAAAAGTCTTTGCATTCCCCCCATAACTCCGCCTATGAAAGTAGATCTCTCTATAATAAAGGTAGCATTGTTATAATTCGAACATGCCCCAGCACCAATCACAGGGATTATATTGAAGGAAGGGTAGGAAGACTATGTCTTATGTCGATGTAGATTTTGTTACTCTGACAGTGACAAATTAGAGAAGGGAAAAGATTATGAATTAAAAAATACTCAAATCTAAATACGTCATTTTAAAAAGTTCAAGGGCAGTTCAAACCCGGTAATCCTCCCTCCTGCGTACGCCCCTGACACCAATTAATATTGTTTTGTCTATTGTTCCTTTCTTTGTCCTCGTCGTGTAAATGATTAGGCCCATGATTAGTCTCGCATATGATCCACGTATTTTAATGTTGTCTATCATCTGTGTCTTCTTCTGGCCCCAAGTTTTCTTCCGTTCACAGTTCCTTCCAGTGCATGTTTCATTGGGCAGTTTATTCTTAGCCAGTGGCCCAACCAATTTCTTTTTCTCCTCCTGAGGCTCTTCGGAAATAAACACAGCAGAATAATCAGATAATAAGAATATAAGGCAAATCCCAGTTGTGCAACCGCTTAGTCCACTGGCAAGCTAACAGCTGACGGCACCGGTATTGGCCCACATCAAAGAACACAAAAACTCAATAATTGGAGCGTATCGGCGCGTATCTATCCCTCACATACTTGTACACTGTTTTCGGCCAGATGAAGAAGAAACTTCGCTTTTCGTTTTTTAAACGTTTAAGTGGCTACACGAAAAAGTCTGCCGGGACGACCAGACGACCTTTGATCGTCGGTGGTTCTGCGCACCTTAACAAGATTTCCTCGTGGAGTGGAACTATAAATCTCTTGAAACACACGTTAGCTTCACACTTTAGGTGGCTGCCCAAGCTAATGACTTATACACTCCCAGATTACATTAAATATTTCATTAGTTGGTACATTTCATTAAGAAGTTCCATTAGTTATATTCAACTTTCATTAGGGAGTGAGACACCTGCTTTTTTAAGGCGTTTCTATTCAAGTTTTCAGACGATCCCATTGCCATTTCCATTTACATAGAGTGTACGTTTGGAATGCAACAGGCTGCTTTGTCTCGCAAAGCGGTCATTAAACTACAGCATCTCACAGTGCGAGAAGAGAGCAGCTTTCCATTCAAAACCACTTTAAACATCAGCTTAGACATCAATGGAAGATGCTCGAGAAAATGAGACACAGGTTGTAATTCCTACTCGATTCCCTCTTCCTGTCTTCATGTCTTGCTTCCTTCTATTCTCCTGTTTTCTTTATTCCATACTCCTCTTCTTCATCCTCAACTGCATTGTTCTTTCTTCTTCTTCTTCTTCTTGTTCACTTTCGTCATCATTAACACTGCCAGCAGCATTACCATAATATTTTTCTTATCATTGTCGCCTCTATTTTTGTCGTATATTTTTTTTCTACTTCGAAATCTAGCTAAATTGTAGAAAATGACCAAAACTGACCAAAACTCAGTAACGCGTTTCTTTAATATTAACTTTTTCTATTAGAGACAATATCTTTATATTATGTGCCTAAGACAGAGAGCCCACTAATATGATAGTGATATGACAAAAACACTGATCCAACACGAACTATGATAGCAATATGACAGCAAAGTGACCTGGTACTCACTGGACTGATTCAGTCATACAACATGTCGTCGGAGGATGAGGACGTTCTCAATCTAGTTAATTTAGCTCACATCAAATTACAGTGACAGAAAACATAGGACGATTCTGGATGCATCCTTTTTGGCATGCTAATTTAGAACAACGCGGTGCTTTTAATCTGTTCAAAGAATTAAATATATACCCAGAAAGATTTAAAATATTCTACAGAATGAGCAGAGAAACATTTAATCTGTTGGTACAGAAAGTTGTATCTGCAATTTCTACAAAGAACACTAACTTCAGGATTTCAGTCAGTGCTGAAGAACGCCTTCTGATAACTATCAAGTAAATAGGCCTATACGTTTATACATCAGATAAATAATAATTGTTCTTTTCTCGTCCACATCAAAGTAAACTTGTGTTTACAATATGTTTATAGGATAGAGGGGCCAATTACCGGACAGGTCCTATTTACGGACACTCCTAACATTTTGTCATTCTGTGCTTATACAGAATCCTTTATACATTTCTTTAGCTAGTCAATGGAAAGCAGTAATATTCTGGAGCTGATTGCGACACATGGGAGTGAGATAGTGTGTGAAATCAGAGCTCCAGATAGCGGAAAGTGAGCAAAGGTTCTTAGAATATCTTTATATTTCGCCGTGTTATAATATTGAGTGGTAAATTATTCTGTGTAAATAAGATAAAATGATTTTGCAATAGGTTTATTATGTTTTCAATCCGGAAAATAGATGTAGTATCAAAAGACATGGCAAATCTTTAATAAGTTCAATAAGGGCTATATTGAAATTAGGATCGTCTCTCATCTTAACCCTTGTATTACCAACTCACAACTGATACAACAAAAAGTGGAGCATGCAGCACTGTTAGCGACACAACACAACACAGATAGTGTCCAGTTGTTGTCTGATCAGATGAGTGGGCTTCCGTGCATTTCATATTATGGGTTATATAAGAACATACACGTTAGCAACAAGTAAAGCATCAAATCCATGTCGTGTTGCTGTCGCTTGTCGTTCCAGTGGGCGCTCTGCCTAAGAGAGTAAGAATGTGCAGTGCAGGCCACCATTATAACGCATTACCATAGTGTAATATATACAGTCACGAAACTTGAGTTGTGAGGGTACTAGAAACAATACACTGCGCAGGTACTATTTCGCATTGTCTGTAATGAGGCGTTAGTAGCTATCCTAGTGGTTAGCAACTATCTATGGATGCATATTTACTACATATAGAGCTTCGTGACTGTATATACTAGTAGACTGTGGTATTATTGTTACTAACACTGGTTTAGAGTGGTTTTGTTACTGAACAAAAACAAGAGTGTAAAAACCCTAACTTGAGTGTGCTGAGTACAGATCTGAAGTCCGTTTTTTTTCTATCACGTCACAATTTTAAAATAATAACATTTTAAATTTTTACATTTCTAATACATTTTGATCCATTTTATTTATTTTATTGTGATTTTGCTACTGAACAAAAAGAAGTGTACCAACCTTAATTTGAGTGTGCTGAGTACAGATCTGACGTCCGTCTTTTTCTATCACGTCACAATTTTAAAATAATAACATTTTTAATTTTTAAATTTTAAATACATTTAGATCCATTTTATTTATTTTATTGTGATTTTTCTACTGAACATAAACAAGTGGTCCACACCTGTGGAGTAACGGTCAGCGCGTCTGGCTGCGAAACCAGGTGGCCCTGGTTCGATTCCCGGTCGGGGCAAGTTACCTGGTTGAGGTTTTTTCCGGGGTTTTCCCTCAACCCAATATGAGCAAATGCTGGGTGACTTTCGGTGTTGGACCCCGGACTCATTTCACCGGCATTATAACCTTCATCTCATTCAGACGCTAAATAACCTTAGATGTTGATAAAGCGTCGTAAAATAACCTACTAAAAAAATAAAAAGAAAATAAACAAGTGTGCCAACCCTAATTTGAGTGTGCTGAATACAGATCTGACGTCCGTCTTTTTCTATCACGTCACAATTTTAAAATAATAACATTTTTAATTTTTAAATTTTAAATACATTTAGATCCATTTTATTTATTTTATTGTGATTTTTCTACTGAACATAAACAAGTGTGCCAACCCTAATTTGAGTGTGCTGAATACAGATCTGACGTCCGTCTTTTTCTATCACGTCACAGTTTTAAAATAATAACATTTTTAATTTTTAATAATTACGATGTATGACACTACGTACAGGTCAAAACTGAGTGCTCTTGAACTCGAAGCTTGGTACACATTTATACTAGTGTCAACAAGGTTTTTAGGAAATCATCGAGCTGATAATTATTCTGAGCTAGTATATAACATGCTAAGAGCATTTCAGAATCTAGGTTGTCGCATATCTTCAAAAATGCACTTTCTTCATTCACACCTTGACTTTTTTCCATTAAATCTCGGCGCTGTAAGTGACGAACATGGTTAGAGGTTCCATCAAAACATATCAACGATGGAATCCAGGTACCAGGGTCAATACGGTCCGGGCATGATAGGTGATTTCTGCTTGTTCCTACAGCGATCAACCACATGCCAACATAAGCGGAAGGAAACGTCTCTAGCATTTTTAACAGAGTTTTTAGTGCTTACTACATATTGTAAGTGTATATCTTCTTATAAATGTATTTAAAATAATATAATATAACAATTTACAAAGAATATATAAACTAAGCTCAATTTATACCTCTGACTTAACGTTCAGGTATATACTGAATAGTAAGATTTAGAATTAGTGTTACAGTCCCATAACTCAAAACCCCGACGTGTTATGATAAATCTGATTACAGATCTGGAATCAACGCGTCAATTTCAGTATAGAACACTTTTTTTTTTTTTTTTTGTAGACTAGTGTTATTTATTAAAATTGATTTGAGGGAGGTGGGATATGATGGTAGGGACTGGATTAATCTTGCTCAGGATAGGGACCGATGGCGGGCTTATGTGAGGGTGGCAATGAACCTGCGGGTTCCTTAAAAGCCATAAGTAAGTAAGAGCAGTGTTATTAAGCGCATTACTACAATGATCTTAATTTTTAATGACATTTTATGTTTGCATTTACATTGTGAACACTAGTAAGAGCCCGGAGAGGGTAGACTACTCGGCCGACATCAACTTTCATAGTGAATATCGACGATGAAGTCAACGCCCGAATAAATGATAGCCTAACAAAGAACGTGAACGTCGATAAACATTTTTGAAATTAGGGTCTAGGTCCGTGGCCCATTTCTTCATGTGACAGGCTATGGTACGAACAAGACCTGTCAGCTTCATAATTTACATATTATTAACAAGATACCTTACGAGCAAAAATTATTTTGGATGGGAAACCTATTGAGCAAGTTAATAATTTTAACTATCTAGGCTGTAATATCTCCTATTTTAAGAAGGAAGATCTTTTTAATAAACTTAGTAAATTTAATTTTATATGTGGCACAATAAAGAGATCCCTGAAATACACTAGAAGAGAAACCAAACTAAAATATAAGGTTATGGCTGTGCCTATCAAAATTGCTGTTATGATAAATCTGGTTACAGATCTGGAATTTTGAAATTTGGACTTTAACCAAGAAAGAAGAAAAACTATAGAAGCAGCTGAAATGAGGTTTTTACGTAGTGTAGCCGGTTGCACACTTTTGGATAAAAGAAAAAGTGAAGATATCAGGAATGAATTAAAAATTTTTAAACTCATGGATAAAATACAGCAATATAGGAACAATTGGAAGGAGCATGTTCAGAGTATGAAACCAGGCCGAATACCAAAAATCATTTTAGATTATAATCCAGAGGGTAGAAGAAGTGTTGGTAGGCCAAAGAAGAGATGGATACAACTTTTTAATTGAAATCTATGAGACCGGAACGAGCCTAAATGGCTTAAGCCGTGAAATGTTGATGATATGATTAACAAGAATAAAGATGTTTCTCTCAATTCAAAGGCTTTCATAAGTTTCCTGTCACCCTTTCTTAGAAAATATAGTTCGGGTATACTTGGGGTGAGCTTACTTCATGTCCTAAGGATGAAACCTAACCATTTTTCTATTTTTCTAGTTTGCAGGTTGAATTTTCTTTTACCAACTTCGTTTCGAATTTCGATACTGACAAATACTACAAATGATAGTGATTTTGAAACTGTTATGTTGGCAGCTGAGACAGACGTTGTCGGTATTGGAGTTCTTTGGAATTAAAATTGTAGGGCCTACTATATTTCTGAGCCGGTTACTGGAAGCGAGTAAAATTTAAACATACTAATAATTAATTAATATCAGTATTAATATTAATACTTAATAGTTACTTTATTTGTTGCGTTGTGGTTACAGTTCAAGACTATAGTCAGGTAGGTGTAAATAAATATAACATAATTTACTTGAGTGTGATAATGGAGGTGAGTAATCGATAGAAATACCATTACACTTTAATGCATTTTTTTCGTGTTTAGATTTTTATTACAATAATGTCAAAAAGAGGAAAAAGCATGGCAGCGACTCCACCAAGAAAGCGTAAAGCGCGTTGCGCGAGAAGGGATAACTTTCCCTACTGGCGTTCTGTTCTTTCAGATTTAACCGAAAGAAGATAATGAAGAAGGAATTATGCTCACGGAGATAGCAATTATAACTAGAATAGCAAAATTATTACGAGCAAGTATTCTTAAGCTACATTTCATGGTAATATTCGATTTTCGGAATTAGTACTAATAATGACATATGGTCAAACAAAATATATTTTTAGGTTAGGTCTAGTGAATCAATTGTCTATAGGGGATTTCACATTAAGAAAAAAAGCATTGAGCATATGGGGTTATTCCATCAAATGACCAGTTGCCATAAAAACGCCAACCTACCACATAGCTTCTACAATGTGCTAGGCAAGGCCCATTAATATTTAGGTGAGGGGTTTGGACTTTTTCCATTGCTGATTGTCACAATCAAAAAATTATGACACAACGTTTCGAAGGGTGGTTCTCCCTTCGTCTTCAGGTGGAAGGAAGGAGGGAAAGGAAAAAACCTACTGTTGGGATCGTTACGTACAGCTATTCTGTATGACTGATACGTAACGATCCACAGTAGGTTTTTTTCCTTTCTCTCCTTCCTTCCACCTGAAGACGAAGGGAGAACCACCCTTCGAAACGTTGTGTCTTAATTTTTTGATTGTGACAACCAGCAATGGAAAAAGTCCAAACCCCTCACCTAAACATTAATGATCCACCATTGCTTTCCAACCCCTCATTTAGATCAAGGCCCATTAAACCAAATCTTTTTCTTAATGTGGAATCATCTATAGTCAAACCAATGAATTTCATATTGCCAAACAAAATACCTAACATGTTGGTCCCTTTCTCGTATAATTTGCCTACGAAAATATGTTACAAATTATTGACTTATTTAGAATAACCTTCCAACATAAAGGAAAAGTACGGTAAGTAAATAAGTCATTCAGTACGTAGGATCGTGATTTTATTTCACATGGTGATATTTGGCAACAGTTGGCAACACTGACAAGACGGCAATATTTGCTGTTTAGGAACTGTTCTTATGTGACCCTCACTATAACCAGTACAAAACATGGATTTGCAGAATACCGACTACTGTAACAGAAAGTGAGTGAGTGAGTGAGTGAGTGAGTGAGTGAGTGAGTGAGTGAACCAAGTATTACCGAAGACTGCAAAGATTTTCATGTTACTTGGCTGGGAGTAAAAGTCAGGCTGTACCTATATTTTATATGTGACATGAGTATTGTGCCCTAACATGTACTTATCCTGTTTCCAAAGAAGATGATAAATAACATATACAAATAACGAACTTAAATGTGTATTTAAGAACAGTACTTGTGTTGGATTTATTCTCGTATGAGTTTGGCTGTTGGACCAAGGAAGACAGAGTGGCATCCATTTGCCCCCCTTCTGCTACGTCTTCCTCTGCTGCAAAAGGAAGTGCGATAAACGAACCCGCAGCTGTCAAGACATTCCCAGTGGGAGGTGAAATACGAGGCCCACAAATCCATAACAACGTCCGGAATCTTGACAGGTTGACCTGTGGTATGCTGCAACTCTGTATTTCAAGCGTACAGCACTATTCTAAATTTGTTATTCAAACACAAATTGTAATAGCTTCATTCGCATGTACTGTACAAGTATTTTAGACAAGATTCTCCTATCCAATTTCGACTTTATGACGTGTAACATCTATATTCGACCTATACTAATACAAAACTGAAAGGATTTTGTGGAAAGGAAATTGACTTCGGTTGCCATGGAAATGCTGATGTCATATTAGATAATATGAACGAGTCTATTCCATTAAACAAGGAGAATTCGCATACCAACTATACCAACTCCCCAACCAGATCGACACGGAGTTAGAAAATTTAAGTTAAGGAAAATGAGCAAAAAGCTTATCGAAAGGAGAAGTTTTGTCCATATTTAAATGGCCAAGTCAATTGACACAGTCTTATACTTTAGGTCATGACTCTAAAAACAGGTACTATTTTTTTTTTTTTTGCTCTACAAATGAGGAAAGTCCGCTCAAGAAAAAGAAAAAATTAAATAATTTATTCCACTTCCGAAAGTGTATATGAAAGCTTGAAAGGGCCCTATTTAGACTCCTTCCATTCTATACGTCATGTGCTTCATTGCTGGATAAACCTGATCTTATAATGTTGAACATCTATGAACAAAATCCAAGTAGTTTCAGAAGAAATCGCTACAGACAGACATGATACAGTACCTGGCCACATTATTATAATCACTCACATTTTTACTATAATTTACATATTACTTCCTCATTTGAAAGGGAGAAAATTTTGCTCCTGGATGCCTGGTTAACACAGTTAAACACCTAATATCAGTCATGATATGGTCTGTGATATCAGGCAAAGGTTCAGGACGACTCTACATTGTTCAGGGAACAATGAAACAAGACCAATATATCCAGGTATTGGATAACAGGCTGATCCCTCAGCTGAACGAATGGTCCCCAAATGGGGAGAAATGTATTTTCATATAAGATGGTGCACCTTGCCACACTGCTAGGAGAGTCAAAATGTTTCTGGCTTCCAAAAACATTCCACTTTTGCCATGGCCAGGAAACTCACCGGACTTGAATCCCATTGAGAACGTCTGGGACCTCGTAAAAAGAGAGATGGCAAAAGAATTTACCACCACCAGAGTTCGACTTATTGAAAGGCTGATACATGTTTGGAATCACAATGAGAGGATCCAGGAAATAATACAGAAGTGTATTGTAAGCATGCCAAAGAGAATTGAAGCTCTAATTAAGCTTAATTAAAGCCAAAGGAGGTCGTACGAAATACTGAAATTTCTGTAAAAATTGAAGTGTGGTTGGTTATTCATCAATATTTCTTGAATTAACATTGTTATAATTGTAATTTTACTTAATATTGTTTAAAAATGAAATATGTAATGTGAATTCTGCTTAAGAAAGGAAACCAGAGTTCAAATGAGGAAGTAATATGTAAAGTAGAGTAAAAATGTGAGTGATTATAATAATGTGGCCAGGTACTGTATTACCAAAACATTTTTTTCTGGTATTGCTTAAATCGTTTATTTCCGCGAAAATCACGAAATCAATTTTATTCTTTCTGCAGTATCATAATAAATTCTCTACGTGCTTCGTAAAGTGATAAAGTAAAAACATGTCAGTATTTTACACTTCTCCTTATAATATAATTTGCAATAAAGTATCAGATTCAGCTCCACGAGTTCTATCTAATATTTTACGACATAAAATACGCTTAAATATAATCTGACATGAGATGACTGTCTAACATCCTCTACACTTATTTCTCATCCTACTTAAACCTTTACGTTACATTTATACCTCGTCATATCGAAAGTAAAAAACACGAGTCGTGTCTAACATCCATTTGCACTGGCTCAAAACAGTTTAGTTTAAGTTGCGTGCGTGCCGCCTATAAACATCAAACATACTGGAGGTGTTGAAAGTGCGACTTCAACGAAATAATCTCCAGGGACTTCCTCCTCTTAACTAGAGAACTTCAGTTGGTAAGGCGCGGATTTAAAGCTGCGTGAGTTCGAAGTCTGCCTAGGGCATCCTTGTCTAACCCTTAGCACTAAGGGTCAACCACTGAACATAACTACACCGTACACTACAAGTAGAGAGTGTGAAAGAGACGATTGCTGGTGGGAGGAAAGTAAAAAATGTGACGCAATGTAGTTGCTTGAAAAGTTTATAATAACGAATTGACTGAGATGCAACAGAGAGAGATTAAAAAGAAATAAAATAAATCATCCAGTTTTAATTAAGGATCACCACAAATTAATAGCAATAAATAATAAAGATGAATATTGTTGTAAAAATAAAATGTAATACTTAAGCATCGTTGTTGTTGTTTATAATAATAATAATAATAATAATAATAATAATAATAATAATAATGATTTATTTTAGCTGGCAGAGTTAAGGCCGTAAGGCCTTCTCTTCCACTCAACCAGCAAAAAGTATATATACATATGCATGAACTTACAAAGAATTCAACAATTTGATTTAGATGAGAGCTACATGTATACAAGAGTTATTTACGAATTAAACAACAAAATACTATGAACTATTAATTAAACACTGAAATAAACTGTGTAGCAGAATTAAGCTAAAATACATAGAATGTTAATATATTTCAAATAATATTAGATAATAGAAAGAGATTATTATGAGACAATTTGGAGATTATTATGAGACAGTTTAGTCAACTGTTCGAAGACAGTGATACCAAGAAGGCACCATTTATGAGGCAAGTAGGTCAGGAGATAATAGGATAGAGTGACCAGTTTCTTTCCCCCTCCATTGTATACATCGCCGAATAGTTACATATTAAACTAGTCAGACCACCGTTAATATCAATTAAAAATAAACGTCAGTTAGTGTAACCACCAGTTTAAACTGTTAGGTACCTAACACCTGATTAAGCATTCTAATGGTGCAATGACCTCCGTTAGAATTAGGACAAGAAGTTAACCACAGTAATCTCTAACCAGCCATATTCGAGCAGTTAACAGAGATAACCAGTGATTTACCTAGCGTAGCTCCCCAAATTCATCACAATGCTGGGTGGACACTGGTCTCATACTATGACCACAATTTCATGACAAAATTTCTTCCCCAGGAGTTGAACCAGCGCCCATTCCGTGATGTGAGTCCAGGCATGATGCCTTAGACCTCTGATCACGTGCAGAATTAACAGTAAGTAATGTTATTAATTTCAGGGGGTTATTCTTTGAGATATTTCAAACAAAAAAGTTTAATGCAATTTTGCTCGTTCTTGCCTCTCTTCGAGATAAAAATTGTTTTATATCAAATATTTCATAGCGTGTTTTGAGAAAACAATTAATTTTATTCCCAATATGCTCAGTCAATTTAAGGGAGTGTATTATTATTAGAGTAATTTATCTCTTGAGAAGTATCATGTACAAGATTCCCAAACATTATTTAAAACAAGTTTACTATGCACTATTTGAAAGTTTTATTAGATATGGATTACTTTTATATGGAAATAGTTCTGACGTTCCAAACATTCTGTTACTGCAGAAAAAGGCAGTTCGTATTATAACAATGTCACCACCCAGACTATCATGTAGATCTATTTTCAAAAATGAAAAGATTATGACAGTCTACAATCTATATATTTTTTTAACTTTTAAAGTACGTAAACAAGAATATTACTAATTATACAAGTATAGTAGATCTGCATCGCTATGAAACAAGAAATAATGGTCAATTAAATGTATCACATGTCAGGTTGCAAAAAACACAATCAAGCTATGTAATTACTGAAATAAAAGTATATAATAAGATACCTACAAATATAAAGGCACTTAATGAAACACAATTTAAATTTCTTTCAGATTAAGAGATGGCTACAAAATAATCCCTTTTATAATATGAATGAATTTTTTGAAAATGATGTAGTATTTTAGTTAAATTTTATTATTTTTTACTCTTTTAATATTTGAAATATTGACACATTGTTTTTTATATTATCACATTGACGAGGCCTCATGTATTCTTGTACCTTCAGGCAAATAAAGAATATGAATATGATAATAAACTATAGAAGGAATTTTATTTTTCATTTTTAAATAGGCAGAAATTTGATCCGAACAAATGTAACATTTTAAAATTCCTTTGTACAATGAGGAGTTACATCTGTTCGAATCAAATTTCTGCACGTGTAAAGGATACAACTCAAATTCTTTCAATATACTGCTCAATTAAACTGACTGAACATATTGAAAATTAAATTAATGCCTTTCCCAGAACAAGCTACGAAATGTTTTATATAAAAGAATGTTTATCTCGAAAAGTAAGCAAAAACGATCGGCATTTTATTAAGCTTTTTTTGTCTTTTTAGTCTTAGAAAACAACAGCACACAGCAAAGAAACCTCCTAATATTGTAACTTACATTAGCGCCGTGATTGCACGACAACTTCTCCGACACAAATATGGTAATGGTAATCTAAATCCCAATTTCCAGGCGTTCCCAAAATCAGGTCAATAGGAATTTGCATTGTCAACATGTATCTCAAAGAATGTTATGAAATGGCAACAGAAAAAAAGAGCAACCACCAGAGCCTCCACTGTCGAAAACGTATTTTTTGGTAACGACCGCTAGATGGATCTACAGTTGCTCCATACAACTCCATAAGGGTTATAACGTGACTTCTTTTGCAGTCGCTAGATGGCGGCATAGTGAAATTGATGAAAGTGGTTGTCTTGAAAATCCATTAGGCTGATCAATCTGTTGTATGTGATCAGGGCTTAGACCAAAACGCCACGACGTGGGACATAAAATATTAGGGCTTTTTTATCTTATGCCGGTACAATTTCTCTAATTCTTATAGTGGATAAGAATAGTAATAATCATCACCTTCACAAGCATCATGATTTGAGTTTCTTTGGTTTGTTTCGATTCGCCTTTATATAAACACAGCAGAAATACATACCTGACAAAGTAAAACATGTCTAGCATCTTTACGTTAAAATGACAATGATTTATACTTATATTTCATAATATGATAAGGGATGTACTTACCGAATCCGAGACGTTGACGTCACACCCCGCGAGAATAAGTGCAGCAACGACATCGGCGTGTCCTGCTGAAGACGCAAGATGCAAGGCGTTGCGTCCATTCTGAAACGCAGTTACAATAAAGGGTTTACAATTGCTTCATAATTTAAATATCATTTCTCTATATATACCAAAGTCCTACGTAAGTTCATCTACTTTGATCTCCATTACGACTAACAACAATGCTACTGCCAACACCGTTATCAAAGCAGCAAAACAAGAAGGACTATTTCTATGAGCGAAAGAGGAGTCCAGATTAGAGGAATAGAGAAGCAATTTTGACACATTGAGGCAAATAAGAACAATTCATTGAGATTTCTAGTGCAAAATATACACAGTTAACAATAAATTGGCAACATGTTCTCGGAGATAGTGTACTAAATTTGCCGACCACGTGGGTTTTATAACCTTTTCAGACCAACAGTCAGTTCACTCATTGTTAAGTTTTACACTTCTTTCCTTTTCTTCTTTAAAAATCCCCTCACTCGTCCCAAAAAAAAAAAAAGTCCAAATATAATTATAGATGAAAATGAAAAAAAACTTCAAATACTTTTGGGAATAATCAGGGATGATATACTGAATCACATTATGTAAAAGCTTCCTCTATCTTCTTCGTTATTTTAGACATGAAAAAATATAATCTTTTGGGTTCGTTAATACTTTCAGGAAGAAGAAACGTACACACCTTTGGAGTAACGGTTAGCGCGTCTGACCGCGAAACCAGATGGCCCGGATTCGAATCCCGGTCGGGGCAAGTTATCTGGTTGTGGTTTTTACTGAGGTTTCCTCTCAATCCAATATGAGCAAATGCTGGGTAACTATCGGTGCTGGACCTCGGACTCATTTCACCGGCATTATCACCTTCATTTTATTTTGACGTTAAATAACCTGAGATGTTGATAGATCGTCGTAAAATAACCCATAAAAAAGAAAGAAGAGGCACGTCTCTGAGTATTTGGTGCACAGCATTGAATATTCGTCTTAATTGGAAATCTTGGTCGATAAAGCTATCTTGCCACAGTGGCTGCTCCATACATTAAAATAATGAAATCTGCTAATTAACCATTAATGAATCCTTCCACTATGTCAAATATTGCCAAGTGAGCTTCCCACAACTTAACAACCCTGAATTGACAAGACAAAATGTTTAATGTGCTAGAGTATACAGTAGTGGCAAAAAAAAAAAAAAAACCCGGACCGACCCTTGCAGCTGATTTCAGAGCCTTGTGCACTCCAGAGCACGATAGACTGGTAACTAAGACTTTCGTGGTTCGAATCCTGCCTGGGAAGGAAACTTTTTTTTTCCATGTTGAATCTTTCGTACACTATTTTTAACAATTTAATATAAATAATTGATTAATTGATTGACTATTTGACACCACATTTCAACACTTTTCAACAATCGAACGCACCCACACAACAGGCAGCGAAGTTCGAGATGTCGCCGAGATCTAGTAGGCTCTGAGGATGGTGTGAATAAGCACCGAAACAGCTGTAAGCCGCACATGCTTACACAATTAACACGAGTAAGATCGCCATTTAATCAATTATTTAACTTTTTTTTGTTCCTTATTCAAATTTATTCCCAATACTTTTCGATTGCAGCGATATTTTACTACTTAATTAACTTATTATTCCCAGAACATGAATTTTACCAGTTTTTTTTAAGATACCGTTCGTTAACATTTTACAAAGAATTGAACCTAATATTGCTCCAAAACATAGAAGGTCCAAACCAATTCCCCACGCCCAAATTGACACTTTATGATTATATGCCACAGGGAACTTCCAAGTATTAATTGAGGGTGATTTACAAATTTATACAGAACCATAAAAATAATTTTATCTTTAATTGCTGGTGTGACCAATGAGCATGTTATAATGCCCACTGGAGATGAAGTTAAGACCATCGTTAATGAATTTAATAACCTTCCTGGTTTCCCAAATGCCACAGGCTATACTGATGGTACTCACATCTCATATTAGGATACATTTAAATTACTCTGTAAACAGATATAGTGAGGTCCATATAAAACCAAGTAAATGAACTGCACTTCATAAAATAATATTTCTGCATGCGATTTGTAATTTGAATATTAACTTACTAGCAAATTATTACTTATTAATATAACCAGAATAAATACAAACAATAAGATTTCCACTAATCACAGCCGTTTGAATTCAATAAACTGTTCAATTTCAAGAACAGCCTTCCTGTAGTATTACTGCTCTACTGGCAGATTTCGGAACTAACTTATCCATGGATAATTTATACGAGGATAAATTTAACTTGTTCGTTTGTAAAAACACATAAAATTATCGTTAGATATATTTTAACCACGAGATACTTTATCCAAGGCTTATTTCATGAGTTTGTAGAAACCGGCCATCAGCGATGGAAAATCAGTTGTCCTTCAGTGGATCCCCTCACATTGTGGAATTTCTGAAAATGAAACTGCAGACATGCTCATCGAAAAGAGTTCTCTTATTTTTTTAGTCAACTATACAAAAATAATCCATGTCACTGTAGATCTCAATTAAACGACATGTGCAGTCAATAACGGAATTGAAGAACGAATCCAGAATTAAAGTAGCAATAATGGGAACATATAAAAATCCAAGAGCAATTCCAGATATCCAAAACAAGTCAGCAAATGCAAAATTCAAGCTATCTATTGGACATGACTGTTCCGCCAAGCATCTCCATAGAATTGATATTCTTCCTTCATCAAACTCAGTGAAGAAATGGACGACAACACCTAGAAGTCTGTGCAGCAGTTGAAAGAGAAACATCCTTGGTACAAAGTACTGAAGAGTGAGACTGTTCAGTATCAAAAGCAGCATACTAGACAACAACAACAACAACAACAACATAAATTCTAAATATACAAGATGAAAGGTAACCTCTGCACCAAAAAGAAACTGGTAATAGATCATGAAGAGAGATTTGAAAAATCTAAATAAGTTTTTTTCTCTAACATTCACCGTTTTAGAGGAAATCATTATGTTTCTATGAAGCATTTGGCAACATCACGGCTACTGCAATAAGTCTAAGCAAGTGCAGCCTGCACTCCTTACCTTCCCCTCACCCTCTGCTGTACTCAGTCGGTGACGCGCGACAGTGCGCTGCGTTGCAAGATATTAGAAATTATTCAATTTAAATTCATTGCTAAACGGCTTGATTTATGTGGAAAAAAAATTCATGACATCAACTGTTCACATTATTTTTACTTATCTGCATGTATAGCAATAGCCATTTCTCTCGGGCCATTATTGCAATCGAGCGCTAAAAATATTGCAATTTCACGTCTTTAGAATGTATATTTTCAGACCCCAAATGGATTTAGTTCAATTCTGATTACAAATATGTTTTAAAATGTTTTTAAATTAAGGCTGTAAGGGGGGTTGGCATTTAAAGAGCTGTCAAAATCATTTTTTCATCAAAGAATTCTATTTTACAAATTTATGATTACAAAATCTAGTAACTTTTTGTTCAAAAGTTGGCTCCCTGAAGTTACTAGATTAATGTAGCGGAGGAGAATTTTGACAGGTATGTATTACATAAATATTCATTTTACTTTCAAATCCATTTTTCCGTAAGTTTAATTTTCTTGATTCAACACCAACTTTTTTATGTCAAATATTAATCAATCTGGGTGAAATTTTTACTGCAAATATTTATCAGCTAGCAGGAATATTAAAGCGCCTGCACTGCGTCCCCTTAAGAACCCGCACAACATTTCCTTAAGAGCGATCATTGTACTTTATCTTGCTAAAAAGTGAACCTTGTTGGATTTGTATTGCTCGTAGTATGAGCACGCAGTGCAGGCGCTTTGACATCCCTGAGCTAGGTGCATGTTTCTATGCATTCATTTTGTAAAAATGTTGCTAGTTTATTTTATTAATATTTTTTCGTGAATTATAGAAAAAATGACGTATTCAAAATTAAAAAAAAAATAAAAGTGAATAAATGAGACATTTCATAAAATGAATTCATAGTGAAGTTTCTCTCTATCTTGTGAATTTAAGAAAAAAAAGGAAGCTCAAAAAAAGAGATCTTCTATTATTTATTTCATTTATTTAACTAGGTAGTTAGCGAGTACAAATTAAATTTATAAAACAAAAATGTTTCTAGCCACTACCGCAAGGGCCAGGCTCGTGTACGGTGTGATCTTAGCCAATAATAACATAAAATTTGCAAGGACAGCTTACTAAATACATTAACTAACTTAATTCAAACCAATAAATAACACACAAGAGCAAAAAAAAAAGAAAAAAAACATTTAATATAAACTGACAATCAGACAGAAGCCAGTGATATTTAATAACAACATGAATATAATCGACAGAAATAGAAGGTAAAAATATTAAAAATTTGGGTTTGAAAATCTTTCTAAAAATAGAAAAAAAAATCAAAAGCGAAAAACATTTTGGAGGTCGGAATTTGGATTTTGTTAGTTCTCTATAAAGTAAACACGCTCTCAAAATTTGGTTGAGAAAAATAAATAGAAAAAAGTTGTAATTTTTAGTGGAATGTCTCTTTAACGGTGCTTAAACGAAGGAAAAGTTTTATTACATTTAAAATGTAGATAACCTCTTAAATTTTGATGCATCGGTCCGCTTCCACCCTGTAATCTTCAATGTCAATGAATATTGATACGAAATTTTACCGAGTTCCTTACCTCATCGGTCTGTATTTTAGCGCCGTCTTCAATGAGACGAAGAACTTCCTGCAGATTTCCTCGGGCGGCGGCTTCGCGAAGCTTCCCTGCTGCCATACCCTCGCTGACGTCATCTGCAACATAAAATGAATAAATGGATGAATAAATATATATGTATATATAAAGCCGTTAAAGTGAACCTTAAGTGATACAAAAGTTGTTTTTATTAGCAACTAATGAAAGCGAGGTACCTCAGTGGTAAAGCACTGCTCTTGCACACAGAAGGTCCCAGGTTCAAATCACCTGATCTTTAGTTTTCTCGATCATAAAGTAACTAAGAATGTAGTTCTTTAAAAGGCAAATGACAGATTGGTTACATTTACATTACAAAATTATAACTTAAAGGAAATGTTTCGCAAGATCTCAGTCCCTACTGATTGTACAAGTCCAGAAACAAAATCTGGGCCACCTCAAGTTTCAAGTTCCAGTTATAACATACTGCGCTGACTCAGTGCTTACCGAGCATGCGCAGTAAGCTATAACTGGAAGTCGGAGAATTCAGGTGGCCCAAATTGTGTTTCTGTGTCTATATATGGTGAAATGGCCGACAGAAGCAAATATGAATGACATTCGAGATTAAACATAGAGTCGACCTGGTTGGCGAGTTAGTATAGCGCTGGCCTTCTATGCCCAAGGTTGCGGGTTCGATCCCGGGCCAGGTCGATGGCTTTTAAGTGTGCTTAAATGCGACAGGCTTATGTCAGTAGATTTACTGGCATGTAAAAGAACTCCTGCGGGACAAAATTCCGGCACATCCGGCGACGCTGATATAACCTCTGCAGTTGCGAGCGTCGTTAAATAAAACATAACATTTTAAATAACATTAAACGTAGAATAAATATGGGAAATGCCTGATATTATTAAAACGCTGAAAGTTGAAATTTATACAACACTTATATTACCGGTTGTTGTGTATGGTTGTGAAACTTGGATTCTCACTTTGAGAAAGAACAGAAATTAAGAGTATTAGAGAATAAGTTGTTAGGAAAATATTTGGAGCTAAGAGAGATAAAGCTACAAAAGAATGGAGAAAATTACACAACACATAACTGAAAGCATTGTATTCTTCATCTAACATAATTAGGAACATTAATTCCAGACGTTTGAGGTGGGTAGGGCATGTAGCACGTATGGGTGAATCCAGAAATGTTAGAGTGTTGTTGGGAGACCAGAGGGAACAAGATCTTTGGGAGGCCGAGACGTAGATGAGAGGATAATATTAAAATGGATTGAAGGAGTTTGGGATATGATGCTGGGGACTGAATTAATCTTGCTCAGGATAGGGACTAATGGATGGCTTATGTCAGGGCGACAATAAACCTCCGGGTGCTCTAAAAGCCTTTTGGTCGATAAATGACAGCAATCCTTGTATCAACAACAATGCACCGCTGCAGACAGATTTTCGATAATCGTAAAATGATCTCGAAGTTAAAGAGACTATAAATAAAACCTAGAATTAAAAAAAAATTGCACTGTTTAAGAAAAATTAATAAAGCCTTATCGATTAATATTTTTCTATTTAGGTGAATGAAAACCTGTTGACAGACAAAACTCATTACAGTGTTAGTAACCTAATAATCTTACTTTATCTAAGAGCATGAAAACACTCGATAGATGAAGTCTTAAATCTAACTACGAATATGTAAAAGCCTTGAGTGAAGAACAGAACTCCTTGAAACCATGTTACATGACTACTTCTACATAGGAATATGAAAAAAATGTTGATTGACAGAAAAAGCGATAAAAAGTCTTTATTAATAAATTATTAACCTTCGTTTACGTAAATACTCATATGGAATATTACTGTAAAATGACAGGGGTTCTAAGACAATACCAATCATTGCGTGAAACGTCTGTAAACCTATTCAAACTAAACTAACAAAGTACAATATGTACTTTCTTCAACACTGTAATGTATTTTATTTGATATTCATGTATATACCCAATATTTCCATGACTATCCTGTATCCTGGCGGACACTTCTAGGAAATGAATGAATGAATGAATGAATGAATGAATGAATGAATGAATGAATGAATTGTATGCGAAACCGCGTTTTTGCAAGGACAATAGGAGCTGAGAGAAACTGTTTATGTGAGCTCCAAGCCAGATGGCCGCTTTTCTCAATCCGCTTTTCGCCGTTTCATACGAAGAAACGTTGGAGAATTCTGGAAGGGAAAGCCGAAAATGGACGTAACAAGCAAACATTCTCATGGAGGTAGGTGAAAAAGTTATTTTTTTCACCATGTTAATAATGTCAAAGCAAGTACTCATACAAATTTGGCCATTCGGATGCAATTACGAGGACCGTAAAAATATAAGTTTCTCTGTGGTCGTTTACAGAAAGAAAACACAATTTCATGGAAAGATTTATTGGAACAGATACAGCAATCATTGTTAAGACGATTCTACTCGACGCCGGGGTTGTATCCGGTGTGGCTTAGTGGATAAAGCATCAGCACGTAGAGCTGAAAACCCGGGTTCAAATCCCGGCGCCGGAGAGAATTTTCTCCGTTCCATTACTCTTTCATCGTATGATGACGCAGAATATCTGCATGGAAATATCATATGTACTTCGGTACATTAAAATAATAACTTATATATGATATGCGTAAATCACTTCGTGATTTAAGACGGCGCTTATTCCGTCGGATCCCGGCCAACTAGTCACTCATAACGAGTGCACCTCAGCACTTGTGTGGACTTCGGTCCTACGTTCATAGACATCTATGACGTAGTGCAGAGGGCGGCCACTAGAGGGAACCCAAGAGTCGGAGCTTAATCTGAGACGATTCTATTCGACGCCGGGGTTGTATCCGGTGTGGCTTAGTGGATAAAGCATCAGCACGTAGAGCTGAAGACCGGGTTCAAATCCCGGCGCCGGAGAGAAATTTTCTCCGTTCCATTACTCTTTCATCGTATGATGACGCAGAATATCTGCATGGAAATATCATATGTACTTCGGTACATTAAAATAATATATATGATATTCGTAAATCACTTCGTGATTTAAGACGGCGCTTATTCCGTCGGATCCCGGCCAACAAGTCACTCATAACGAGTGCACCTCAGCACATGTGTGGACTTCGGTCCTACGTTCATAGACATCTATGACGTAGTGCAGAGGGCGGCCACTAGAGGGAACCCAAGAGTTGGAGCTTAATCTGAGACGATTCTATTCGACGCCGGGGTTGTATCCGGTGTGGCTTAGTGGATAAAGCATCAGCACGTAGAGCTGAAAACCCGGGTTCAAATCCCGGCGCCAGAGAGAATTTTTCTCCGTTCCATTACTCTTTCATCGTATGATGACGCAGAATATCTGCATGGAAATATCATATGTACTTCGGTACATTGAAATAATACATGATATGCGTAAATCACGAAGTGATTTAAGACGGCGCTTATTCCGTCGGATCCCGGCCAACTAGTCACTCATAACGAGTGCACCCCAGCACATGTGTGGATTTCGGTCCTACGTTCATAGACATCTATGACGTAGTGCAGAGGGCGGCCACTAGAGGGAACCCAAGAGTTGGAGCTTAATCTGAGACGATTCTATTCGACGCCGGGGTTGTATCCGGTGTGGCTTAGTGGATAAAGCATCAGCACGTAGAGCTGAAAACCCGGGTTCAAATCCCGGCGCCGGAGAATTTTTCTCCGTTCCATTACTCTTTCATCGAATCATTGTTGAGCTATTGGAATTGAGACATTTGTCATACCGTGGGATCAACTTTTGTGTTCCTGTGTCATAGAAGTCTGCCGCCTATGATCGGAATTAGTGTGTGACAGCTGTCTGCACCTCTCTGTCAATCCCATAGTATGACAACTGTATCAATTCAGGTGGAGAATATGTTGAAAATAGCTCAACAGTTGTCGTATCTGGTCCAATAAATTTTTCCAACGAAACTGTGTTTTCTTTCTGTAAACGACCAAGGAAAACTTATTTTTACGGTCTTCGTAATTACGCTTGTGTGGCCAAAATTTGTATAAGCACTTGTTTTGACGTTATTAATATGGTGGAAGAAAAAATAACTTTTTTTTTTTTTTATTTACTCCAATGAGAATGTTTGCTTGTATGATGTTAAAAGCCAAAACAGTGAATGGGGAGAAGGCGCCGCAGTCCTCGCAAGAAAAAGGATCCGAGCCCTTGCGTTGTACGAGTATGTTCACCGTAGAGTACCGAAGGCAACATGCTAAAGCCAAAGCTTCGATTTCAGAAGACTTTAATTTGGAAAATGCTGAAATTTGTTTGTCTGGGAGTTGATTTGAATCGACACCATCGTATTACAAAAAAAAAAAAATTGGACAATTTTATCCATAGAAGGTGCCACTTAAACGCTTCACGTTAAAAAAATAAACGGAAGAACTTATATTCAAAAATAATTGAAGAGCTTTCACCTTAAGTCCATTTTCAGTAATTTGACAGAAAGGACAAACAATTGTGGATGTTGTTTCGATTTATGCTGGATGTTTCCTGATGGTTTCTCATTGTTGTACACAAATTTGTTCTTTTTTCAGCTCAGGTAAAATAATAAATCCTCAGTTTAAATCTACGTTTCAAATAAGACAATTTCTATAGAAATAAATTAATACAAATTCTGTGTGATGTTTTTTTATTGACAAACATCCCAGAAACAGATAAAACATGTTTGTGTTTATAATTTATATCTTACATTTATACAAAATTATCATCATACACCTCGACATGCATGCAACAAGATGCTACCTACTGCCCAGGGTCATCGGCGAACATCTGACAATAACAGGGCAAAACTTCTAGCAGTATTATACTTTGATTCACCTCATACTCGCTTGATGCCTCCTGCATATCTTCTGATAATTCTAATCGCCAGTGTCTACTCCACTTATTAACCTCCGATTTGTCACTATG
>JAJSOF020000021.1:12995650-13006007 GCA_025594305.2 Periplaneta americana | reverse complement strand
CCGCAAATTGTTTTTCATAAAAATCCAAATCAAACCCTGGAACCCCGTGGCGGGGAAAGTTTATTAGGGGAAAGCACCCTGGCCCATTTCTTGGTTTCCCCACCTTTTGTGCAGTTCCCAACCAAAATCACCTGGATTTGAAGGCTTTTATTTACAGTGAAATCTAATTGGATGGGACGGGTGTCGTTTTTTTTTAGTCAACCTTCCTTAAACATTAATGTAATTTATATTTTTTACCATTTTCCCCAATACTCGCCAAACACGTTGGGTCTCTCCAAGTGGACTAGGGGGTAGGGGGTTCCCGGGGGGAAACCGATAAGGAAATATCTGCAATGGAAACCATTGTTTCCCTTTTCCTTCCGGAAGGATCTTTGAGATTTAAAAAGGATCCGCCTTGAATTAACTTTTCCATGTCTATAAAAAAAATAGGAGGAAGTTTTAAATTTTTTTAAAAGGGCGGGGTTAAGTTTTGACCCTTGGGAGGATAAGGTCGGCTCCCCCAATTCAAAAAGCGTTATAGTATTGGCCATTGGGTTTGAAACGGTAGAACGTCTCGTTTGGGGAAAATGAAAACGTAAAAAAGTTATAACGTGTGGGAGACGACCCGATGTAAACACGAGGGAGCACAAGGTTTTAGTTCAACATTTATAGGAGCTTTAAATTTAAAATTTAAAGTTTCCAAAAAACACACAAAACAAAAGAAAAAATTGATAACATTATCATATAAATTTAACAAAAACAATTGTAAGTTGAATAAAATATAAAAATCAAATTTTATTTATATGATGTTTTTTAAGCAGTTTTTAGGTCATAAATTTTCATTCTCTGTAGACAACATATCACCGTCTTCTGTGGCAATTAAAAAAACTAAAATACTGTAATTATGTTTGGGAAATAGAATTATCATTCAGACCAGGATTTTTAGGATCGGGTTCATCGCGATTGTTCAGATAGCAGGAAGAACGATCCCCTTTTTGGGAAAAGTACCATTATCTTCCGGGAAAAAATGTTATAGGTATTACATTTGCCCCCGTTCGGGCAGAAGGGGTTGGTCAGAAGGGGTAATGAGGGTTGAAGAAATTTCCTGTAAAAAAATACAGCGCAAAGTAGCAGAATTTACTTTAAACCTAAATATCAAATTTTGACTTACAATTTTTGCCTGAACGGCCATTATTACTATGAATATAGGCTATTTTATTTTATTTTATGGAAAAGTAAAAACCCTTTAACACTTAGTTTGATAAAAGGTAATGAGAATACTGAATGAGCAATATATTTGACCCTTTGAGGCTGTATACGAGGTACATGGACATTACGACGAGGGAAGAAAAGGGGACGCAAAAAGGGATAGGGAAAGAAAAAACTGTGAAGTGGACAGAAGAATAAGAAATGAAGCTGTGTTGAAAAGAGTGGTGAAGAAAGAATGATGCTGGAACTGATCGGGATGAGGAAAGAATTAGTTGGGCCACTGGTTGAGAAGAAACGTTTACAAGGATGCACTGAAGGAATGGTGAACGGAGAAGAGTTCGGGGCAGAAGAAGATTTCAGATGAAACAAAAGGGAAGGGATCATAGGGGGAGACTAAGAGGGGCAGAAAATAGGAAAGATTAAGAATGCTGGGTTTAGGAAAGACCCCCTGAGCAGAAAACTAGAATGAATACTGATTTTTTTTTAATCGATTTAGTGGTTTTTTTAGTGAAAATATTTTTATTTTATTTTTTTCTGGAGCGAAGAAAGAACAATTTTGGCAGGGGGAAAAATTTTTTCGAAAAGGGAAAGGGAAAATTTTTTTTTTTAGAAATTAGAGAGGCCTAAAAAAAGAGAAGACAATTCATCAGACAAAAATTTCAGCTTGAAATAACACGTTTCTTTTACCCAGTGATTGAAATACGTGGTTAAACCCATAGTTTCACTCCACCCCTGAACCCTTCCCACAGCCATTAATTAAATGGTTCCAAATACAAGTAAGGGCCCAAAATTCATGGTAATGGCCAATCACTTAAAAGGGTTGGGGTGCCACCCCAGTCACATACAGAGAACATATTTATTCCAAAAAAAGGGTGGAAGTGTGGGAATTATTTTAGCAGAAACTCCCAAAGGAGAAGCCCAGTCATGACTCGGGGTGCTTTACGTTATGGCTTCATTTGCCTGAAATTTGATCCATCCCGGGGCGCCGGGGTTAAATTCGGGGTTTCTATGGTTGTTTTTACTTTCGGGTAGAAGATAATTTAAGCCCGAAATTTTAACTTGTAACATCCGTATCCGAGCTACACTGATAGAAAAAATAAAGATTTTGTGGAACGGAAATTTGTTTTTAGTTGTCAAAAAGGCTAATTTATCTGTTAAATATGGAAATTGAAAGAATCTTTTCCCTATACAAAGGGAGTCCGCACAGTAGCGGGCGGTTCAAAGGTTAAGTTCTGATAAAAAATAGTGTTTTAGAAACGCTGCGTTTTTTGACAAACGGATAACGCGTGTAATTACACCCCCTTCTCGAAGGATTGGCCCCCGAAATTGTACTAACCATCCGTGCCCATCTCCCCCCACAACTAGTCACGTAGGAGAGGGCCCCCAAATGTTTTTAGTTTTTTTGTAAAATTTAAACCCAAATTTCCCGGGTTTGCCAGTATTTTCCCCAAAAGAAAAGGTGCGGGAGAAAGTTTTTCATGAGCGCAGCAAGAAACCAATCTTTTCCCATTACACATTTCGGTATTAAAATGACTAGAGGTCATGATTTAGTTTTTTTCCAAAAATTTTCCCTTTTAAATTTTGTGGACGTCCTAATTTGTTATGTTTAAATTAAATTTTTTTTAATTTAAAAAAGGATTGGGTGATTAGGTTTTCATTTATCGGGTTTTTAACAATATTTCCCTATACACACTGACTAATCACATCACACCACCCCGTACTATAACACACGAACTGTAATGATAGCCTTTTTCTAACGCACCCTAAAAATAGGTGTTGACAGTTCTTTGTATATTCGGGGGAGAGTGGGTTTGGAGCTCAATGCAGTCTTATGGGACGGTGAAGAAAAAACCCGTTTCTGCCGCCGACTACCCTACGTTTATTCAGGAACGCGATCCAGATCCGAAAAGACACTACAGATAAAATTTTTTAACAGTTAATTCCTACAGAAATAAAATTCGAATCGAAGGAGAATGAATTGAAAAATTGAAACAATGAACAGATTACATAAAAGCAGGTTTTTAATTTTTTTCGGTCCATTTAAATGGCGGTTCTGCAGCTCTGCAGTTCTTATTGTAGAGCCCCGGTCCGAGTATATTGGAATTAAAAGCAATGGGTTTTTAAAAAGTTATGGAAATTTTTTTTTTTAAGACCTCAAGACATAGTCTCCATTCATAATTTAACAATCCGTCCAAATTTTTGGAAGATGCCTAATGCGTAGTCAACGATCTCTCACTATGTTTGCTAGAGCTGTCGATCGAATAAAATTTTGATCGGTTAACCGGGTGCTGAAAGTAAGAATTTTTAAAACAGTTATATTACCGGTTGTTCTGTATGATTGTGAAACTTGGATTTGAATTTCAAATTAAGAACATTAAATCCAGACGTTTGAGATGAGCATGGCATGTAGCACGATGGTAACCAGAAATGCGTAAGAGGTTTTTAAAGGGGAGTTTTTTTTTTTTGAAAAAAATGTTAGGGAAAAATTTTCTTTTACGAGCTCTTGCATCAAAACCAAACCCCCATTTACCGAAAATCGCTTAGCTGATTTTGATTGGGAACAGGCCATGACTGGCCCAACATCGCATAGAATTGGAATATATCAGTCCCCAACTGCCCATTGTGCAACCCCCAAAAACCCAAAAAAAGGGTTCGAAACCTCAAAAACTGTGCTTCAGTGGCTGACCATGTAAATCTTTGAAAATATTGGGGCAAGAGGTCAAATGACTTTATTGTCAAACGCCTGGCATTAGAAAACAACAACAACTTTGACGAACTATGGGAAAAAACTTTCGTATATTGGGTGGTGTTGAAAGAAAAGGGTAAAAATAAAATAAAAAATAATAATAAATTTTCTTACTTTTTTTGGCCCGAGGTTATTGCCGCCAAAAAGCTCCCCATCGGCCCATTCAGAAGATTAATCCCGCCCTATCATCATATCCCCCCCCCTCAAATCCTTTTAAATTTCCCATGTACGCTCGGGCCCCCCAAAGGTCTTATTCCCCGAGTTCCCAACTAAACACTATAGAATTTTTTGCCCATACTTCTACATGCCCTCCCCTTCAAACGTCTGATTTTGTTTAATTTGGGCAGGAAGAATAAAGGGGAGTTTGTGTTGTAAATTTTTCCCTTCTGCTTTTACCCAGCCAAAAATTTTTTAAACCCCCTTTTTTCTTAAATACTTTAACTCGTTCCTTTTCAAAGGGGATAAGTTTCACAACTACAGGAGAACCCGGAAAAATTTTTTTGTTTTTACATTTAACTTTTTTGATTTTGAGAGAAATTGGGAAAATAAAAGGCTCAACGAATAATAAGACGCATTTACCGATTTATTTTTGTGTTTAATTTTCTCCCGAGTATCATTTTATTTTTCTTGAATTTTTGATTCAATATTTTCCCGTCCGGGCATCCGACAGGGGGGATTTTTTTTGTCCGGGTTTTAAATTTCCCTTAAGATCTGCCATCCTAATTTTCGTAGGGCCCTTTAGCGTTATCCGGTGTGTAAAAGGGGGCGGATACATTTTTTGTAACTTGAAATTTTTAAACCTGTGGGAACTTTGTACGGGCCCGCCAGAAGCGAAATGATGTTGAATCAATCTTGGGTTGAGATTAAAAATACGTAATTTTTATTTGTTATATATTTGAATTTTTCCACTTTTCGGATAAACTTCCAATTTTTTTATTTCATTTCGTACAATATTCTTAGAGACATAATCAAAACTTTGTCTTTCGAAACTTTTTCCCAAACCTATCTCTTTTCTTGCTTCAAGTAAAAATTTCCCCTGTTTTCCCCAATAGTTCTTTGCTGTGGTCGTGCCAAAATAAGTTCCATTCCGAGGCTTATTTTGAGGTTTCGTAACAAGCTGTTTCTTACGGTGATGGATTTTTAAACCCCTTCGCCCAACCCCAAGCTGGAGGACCACCCTATCGGCTGTCCGCAACTACTTATTCAATATATTCACAGCTACCTTATATCTAGAGGCCGTCTCCATCCGCCATGCTGTGATGATAGGGACCCACAATACACGGAATAAAAGCATATACCACAATAATAATACATTTTAAGACCTATCCTGCTTTGCTTGCTTGCAGCGAACGTGTTGACAAAAAATATTTGATGCCCTTCGTACTCAAAATGTCCATCAATTGTAGGAAAAGATAACATAAAACATTGAAAATAATTTTGGGTCAATGAAATCCATTGCCATCTGTGGTGGGCTAAAATTTATCAACGTCTTATCTTAAGTGTTCGGGACCTTAACCTTTGAATTCTATGTGGCTACTTACGTCCATCAAATCTGAAGCACATTATTCAGCAAAATCATGTGACTTTTTGTATAGAATCTCTGTGAACGGGACAACCTTCATAAGTGTCATCCAGTACAGTATAACAATCAAGTTGAGTATTCTATTCATTACAAAATACAGTTTTGAGTTCTTTGTCTGAACTTTATTTCGGTCTTCTGCTAATCCCACAAAACCAGTTTATTTAGTGGCGATAAGTTTACGAACGACGAACTTCAAATGCAAACGACCACTAGTACAACTGCAAGATGTTCTTGTTAGGAAGGAAATGTATTGGCCTGCCTATTTCAATGCATTATGATCTTCTCGTGTTTTTATAACTTATTCCAAAGTTATTCGTTGGAAGAAAATCTCGTGATCAGAAATATTATAACTTGTATCACTGCCCATGTTTGTCTGAATTTAAGTTATACTGCAGAGAGATCATGTTTTTTGTGACGTCACCATTAACTTCCATCTTTATTATTATAAGCTATCCTCTCAGCCGGTTCATGTCGCCAAACATATCAGACTATATGCAACAGAGATCTTTGGCATACGGGGTAATGGATCACACACTTAATCTGATCCCTGTAACTTGCTCACTCGGTACTGACACCAGTTGCTTCCTTTACCTAAGTAGATATGTGTCAGGGGCGGTGCGTCATTTAGGGCTGAAGGGGCTTAGCCCAGCAGATTTTTGACATACGAGTTTCCAATTCACTGTGGGCTAAAGAGAGATGCACTATCACCTTTACTTTTTAATTTTGCTCTAGAGTATGCCATTAGAAAAGTCCAAAATAACAGAGAGGGTTTTGGGAATTGAACGGATTCCATCAGCTGCTTGTCTATGATGGCATGAATATTAGGAGAAAATCCACAAACACGAGAATTTTATGACAGCAGGTTTGGGAAGTAAATCTGAAGAGACAAAGTATGTGATTATGTCTCGTGACGAGAATATTGTACGAAATGGAAATATAAAAATAGGAAATTTATCTTTCGAAGAGATGGAGAAGTTCAAATATCTTGGAGCAACAGTAACAAATATAAATGATACTGGGAGGAAATTAAACACAGAATTAATATGGGAAATTCTGTTATTATTCGGTTGAGAAGCTTTTATCATCCAGTCTCTGTAAAAAATCTGAAAGTTGGGAATTGATAAAACAGTTATATTACCGGTTGTTCTTTATGGTTGAAACTTGGACTCTCACTCTGAGAGAGAGGAACATAGAGTTAAGGGTGTTTGAGAATAAGATTTTAGGAAAATATTTTGGGGCTAAGAGGGATGAAGTTACAGGAGAATGGAGAAAGTTACACAACACAGAACTGCATATGCATATAGAGTGTTAGTTGGGAGGCCGGAGGGAAAAGACCTTTGGGGGGCCCGGGGAGACGTAAATGGGAAGATAATATTAAAATGGATTTGAGGGAGGTGGGCTATGATGATGGAGAATGGATTAATTTTGCTCAGGATAGGACCAATGGCGGGCTTAGTGGGGGGGCGGCAATGAACCCCCGGGTTCCTTAAAAGCTAGTAAGTAAGTAAGTAAGTAAGTAAGTAATGAGTTTAAAATGTTCACATTATTTATATTCTTGTTGCTTAATCAACTGTCCGAAGACAGGTCGGGATTCCACAATGACACCAAGACATGACTCATGAGGCAACTAGGCAGGATATAATGGGGTAGGGTGGCCAGTTCCTTTCCTCTTCCATTGCACACATCCCCGACTAGTAAAATATTACACTAATCAGACTTCAGATATTTATATTTTAGATAATTAATTTAATGAGACTCAAATTTTTATTGATTATCATTATCCTGAAAAATTGAAAGAGTGATCCCAAAACGTGTTAAGTCCATTTTATGAAAGGACTGGACTATTTTATCACTGGTCTGGACTGAGCGAGTTTTCAAGTGACAAGAACAATAACACAAACTTTTAGACTGCGATTGGCGTTGTTGTGGAAGAAAAGAAGCTTAAGTGGCAGGTACACCATTGGCCTGCAAAATGGAGTGAAATTATTTTCTCAGCTACTACTGAAAGCTAAATGAACAAAACTTTTCATGCTTAATATACATACATTACACTTTATAAAACTCTATTCAGAATATTAAAATAGCTAATAATTAATTACCAATAAAAATAAAATCAAAGTTGCATATTCTTTTTACAACCGTAAAACATTTAATAATACTTACTTACTGGCTTTTAAGGAACCTGAAGTTCATTGCCCTCACATAAGCCCGCCATCGGTCCCTATCCTGAGCAAGATTAATCCAGTCTCTACCATCATATCCAACCTCAAATCCATTTCAATATTATCTTCCATCTACGTCTCGGCCTATCCAAAGGTCTTTTTCCCTCCGGCCTCCCAACTAACACTCTATATGCATTTCTGGATTCGCCCATACGTGTTACATGCCCTGCCCATCTCAAACGTCTGGATTTAATGTTTCCTAATTATGTCAGGTGAAGAATACAATGTGTGCAGTTCTGTGTTGTGTAACTTTCTCCATTCTTCTGTAACTTCATCCTTCTTAGCCCCTAAATATAAAAAAAATAATAATACGAGTAAAATACAATTAATTAAATATCTGCTTGATTCTTTTACTGGAATGTTTTATAGACCTACATCAACGACGTAGTCTGGGATCTTTACCTATTCCTGCAGGAATATTTTTTTCTTAATAAAAAATTTTAGAAAATTTAATGTTGAAGTTAACGATTAAGAAATAAATATATTTCTTGAAGGAATAGGTAAGATCCTAGACTATGTTGTTGATGTAGATCTTAATCTCGTAAAAGAATCATGCAGAATATTTAACATGATATTTTATTATGTAAATGCTTTACCGTTGTAAAAAATAAATGGAAATTTTATATTATTTTTTTACAGGTCATATTTGTTATTGTAATATTCTGAATAGTGTTCTATAAAGTTTAATGTATGTATATTAAGCATGAGAAGTTTTTTCATTTAGCTTTTATAGTAGCAGACATATAAAAAATAATTTCGCTAAATATTTGCGGGCGAATGGTGTACCTTTCCCCTTAAAATAACGTGATAAAGGCCTCAAACATAAACACACACACACACACACACACACACACACACACACACACACACACATATATATATATATATATATATATATATATATATATATATATATATATATATATGTATAAATCATAAAAATGGCGAAATGGACTGAGCGAGTTTTTTGGAATGACACTCTTCAATTCATGTTAGCCTATATGAAAATTCCAGTACATCTACGATAGTGATATACGTTTGTACGCTTATCTGACATAGAATAATTCGGTCGCAGCCCTCTAGGGAGTATTGGTAAACGATATGAGATCAGCGAGTCTTTAATGGAGAGCAAAGTTAAAATATTGTTGTGTTAGGATAAGGCCTGTCATAACATAACATGCTGCGAAGTAAATCAGGCAAGTTCATTTCATACTGATAACTGAGAAAAAGGAGAATGGACAGTGTTGCCAATCCTAGGGAAATTTCCTAGATTTAGGGAAAACATATGCAATATAGGAAATTGGAAAACTAGGCTTGATTGTAGGAAATTTTTTTGGATCGTGTTTCAGGATTTTCTCGCCCATAACACTCGTTTTCTGATTGAAATGTACACAGATTTTCTAAAAAATTCATTTTTTGAAAAACTTTGCGTAATTATTCCACGTTCTTGGAAAAACAGGTGTGTCAATTGCTTCATTATTAGCTAAATTTCTTCTCTTTTTTTGTATGTATAAAACAAAAACAGATAAGTGACATTGAGAGCAAATGATGATTATTTATTGTACAATAGTACTGTTCTAATACAGATAGATCTAAAGATTGTATGTGGATTTGAGTAGATTTATTGGCATGTAAAAATGTACTGGCAGGATAAAATTCCGGCACACTGGCGACGCTGATATAGCGCTCTGCAGCTGCGAGCGTCGTTAAATAAACCTGAATTTTTTTGTATGTGGTAGCTTCTTGGGAGGAAATTTCTCAGTAAAGAAAATAATATTACAGTGGCATTTCCGCCCCTTGTTAATCTTGTTGAGTATATTTTGATATTGCCACACTCTACTGCTTCTGTGGAGAGGGTCGTCTCATCTGTAAACAACATGAAAACAAAGACAAGGAATAACTTGCAACTCAACAATATTATTTCAGGCCTATTGCAAAGTAGGAAATATGAGCACTGCTGGTCCTTGTTGGTTTGTATTATAAAAATGGCATCAAATAAATCTGATAGTAAGTGTATTTTGTTTCCTGCAAAATTGTCTGTGTTTTCTTTTTTGTATATAACATAAATATACTCCATCTTGAATCTTGCATTACACTACTTTTAACGCTTATATATAAATTATTGGTTGATTGACAAACTTACTCGTGTTAAATTACTCGTGTAATTTAACAGAAATAAGTACAATCAACCAATCATTAAATACTGTAATAATAATTAGCCTGCAAATTGCAATAATCGATTGTTTTCGTTAATACAATTTTGCAGTTTAGGAAATTTATTCCTTTCTGGAGAAAACAAGCAATGGCTAGCTGAAATTGCAGTACATGAGGTTGGCAACACTGACTATGGGTTAGTCGCTGTGCGGCTCTTGTGGAAATTCAAACCTTTCCCTCGTGCGTGTGCGTAGTATACTAACTATTGCAAAACATTAGAATCGTAATGGAACCAATCAAGACATTATAGTTTCTTTTATTTGAGTGGAAGAGGGAAGAGAAGACGCATTTTTTGGGACGAGGTTTGGATAGGGTGATTAAAAAAAGGGTCGTCCATGGAGTGCGGGACGTGACGAATATTTTCAGAAGAGAGGAACGCAGCATGCGGAGTTCTCCCCTTTTTCC